>JAOEHV020088131.1:0-15788 GCA_025447995.2 Isaurus tuberculatus
TGAGTACCAGCTTCGGCTGGGAGCTAACCTGCGATGGATTAGTGTCCCATCCAGGGGGAGTCAATGACTCTCATCCATTAACACTACAGAAATCGGAGATAAGGGCTGGCCCCATGGGCCACTGGGCTCGTATAAGGATTTAGCTTTAGCTTTAAATGGAATCGTATCCATGGATTTTGAGGTTTCCTTTTCATACTAGTTGACCCGACTTTCTATCTTTACAAGGTCTGTGAAACAACTACAACTTCTGATGAAAAAGTGTCCCATACAGTAATAATATTGAAGATTCTTATCTGAGCTAACATTCACACTGTTAACAGTGCAGATACGAGATTTAAAAGCCAGCTTCAATGAGTTAGTAGTCTTGCAAGGGATTCAGCGAAATGCAATTCATCTGATTGTAAATCCCTCTAAAGGACCCAGTAAGTCAATAAGTCTTTCACTTTCCCTAGATGGGACAATAATCCATCAAAGGTTATCTCCCAGCAAATGGTGGTATACTATTTATCTTAATTCCTTTAAGGATGGAAAGCTGATTCAGTTAATTGGTAGATAAAAGTTTCACAAATGTTCTAATCTTGGCAGAGCTAGCACCCCAGAGTCTGATTTAAACCAGAGCCTTTAAATTTATATGAATACTGTAATTTAATAAGTGTTAGTTATGTAAAAATTTATGTAATTTATATGATGGCTAATTATTCATTTTCAGTGCCAAAATGGACACCTTATGTGTGCAGGTTGTTTTACCCACCTTTTGGCAGATGCACGGCTGAAAGATGAACAAGCTAGATGTCCAAATTGCCGCACTGAAATAAGTCGAAATGTCTGTCAGCGAAACCTTGCTGTTGAAAAGACTGTCTCAGAACTGCCGAGTAGTTGTAAACACTGTGGAAAGGAGCTTGCCAGGGTAGTTCTCGACAGACATGAGAAACATGAATGTGACGAAAGGTTGACTGATAAGTATATTATTTTCATTCTTAATTTTGCATCATTGTTGAAAACTGTTTTACCTTTTTTTTTGATCGAAATAAAAGTTTCTTTGCCCTTTCGGACCGTTAGACCAGATTTTTTTGTTTAGTGTTCAATTTTGCTTCCTGTTTAAATCAATATAAATTATGGTGTTTTGTGTATCATGGTGTGTACTAATGAATAACAAAACTCCTGACACATAAAGAGCTGTTGAGATGTAATATTTTATTTTTTTCTTGTTATCAAAACAAATCAGATCTTACCAATTAATGACTACCCCCAAAACATAAAAGAAGAGATTTCCAATTTTCTGATTAAATAGTGGTAATAATAACAATAATAATAATAATAAAAATAATAATGGTATTTAAGAAAACTAGTATTAATTTTACTAAAATCCTAAACATATAATTTTAATAAGGTTCATGAATTTGGTAAGTATGTTCAAAGCTTAAGTGATGTAATGTTTGACAGTATTTAAAATTAATAATAACAATAATAATGGTAATAATCTGTTGTTTCAACTGATACCTGTTTGACATTAAGAAGGAAGGGTGGACATTGTTAAACGGGCAAACCAGTACAAGACTTAATCATCTCTTGGTTGAAATGATTAATCCCAGCTGTAAGTGGAATAGATAGGAAGCTGATGGTTCAAGCCTTAACTTTCTATCAGAGCGATTCTTGTTTCATTTTCTGGCAAACAGTGTCAAATCAGATTCTTCCAATTAACCATTAGTTGCTCTGACAATGGGCTTAGATACAAACTTACTGTTTTTTACTCTACTTTGATGATGATGGAACATTTTAACCTGGAGTTAATTAAATCATTTTTTTAATCTACTACAATAGTGTTTTATTTTTTTTTTTTTTTTGCAATATGAATAAACCAGTTGCACGTAAATTAGAAAAGTAGCCAACTGGACACACAAATTTAATGCTACTAAGGGGATAGGGTTAAAAACTTTGCTTCTTAAAGAGTAAAATCTCTCGGGTAGTGGAAACTGGCAGACCAAACTGCTACTTACAAAAGACATGACTTAATCAACTCAGTTTTAACTGTCTAATTGTTACAATGAGTAGTTGGGGCTAATGTTTTGAAAAAAAGTTAACTTTTTCTTTTCAAGGACTTTTACACCTTTCCATTAAAAGTCCAGGAGAAATGAGGGAATGGTAAGGGGTGTGAAACGGGAGAAGTACAAGAAGGGAGAGAGGTGTGAGAAAAGGTTAAGGAAAGGAAAGGTGAAGCCTAAGGGAGGGAGGGATATGGGGAGGAAAAAGTAAGGGGTAGGAATGATGAGGGGTGAGCAGAGAGAGACGTATAATTAAGGAGAGAAAATAATTTTAATTTGATGCAAATTAACAGAGCTAGGCATCGGGCTTATTAAAACAAGGGTACTTGTAAGATGAAGAGAAGGAAAGGCTAAGGGCAAGGCCTAGAGAAAGGGGTGATGAGGAGAGGGAAAAGTGAGGGTTTCGGATAGCCGAGGACTGGAAGAAGTAAGGGGATGGAGAGGTAGGAAAGGGAGAGGTGTGGCCTAGAAGGAAAATGAGGGGTAAGAAGAGGGAGAAGAAGAGGGAGAAGAAGAGGAAGGAAGAAAAGACAAAAAAGAAAGGTGAGAGAGAAAAGGTGAAGCCCAGGAGAAGAAAAAGGGGAGGAAAAAGTGAGGGGTTGAAGTGGTAAGGGGTGAAAAGAGGGAAAAGTAAGAGAAGAGAGAAAAAGTTAAGGAAGGGAGAGGTAAGGGGAAGGAAAAACAAGGCCTAAGGAGGGAGGGAAAGGAAAGGTGCATGAGGCTTAGGGAGGGAGGGAAAGGAGACTGGAATGAAAGGTGAGGGGTGGGAATGCTGAGGCTTAAAGGAAGAGAAGAAGAGGAAAAAGAGGTGAGTGAAAGGAAAGTGAGGGAGGGAGAGATGAGGGAAAGAAAAGATGTCAGATAAGTATGGGGAAACAGTGGTGAGAAGGGTTAATTATTAGGTTTGAAGTAAATACCCGAGGTCAGTGAATAACAGTTGTATCTAAGGTTTATTGCTGGGAGGCTGATTACAATTTAAAAAAAGTGAAACAAAAAAAAATTATATGCTACTCAGTATAGTGATGGGCATCAAAGACTCCAAGCTGTAACTTCTATTTGCTACTCACTTCAAAGTGAACAATATGAGCAATTAACAAAACAATTAAAATAATCAATACATCAATGGAAAAAATTTTACTGAACTTTTACACAATTTAGGAAGATCAGGAAACTAGTAACTTATTGTACCTTGCAAAACTAAAGTGAACATTTTATTCTTTGTGTGAGAATGAGATTTATTAATTTTGTCAATTATGCATGCAGTTCGGTCACTACATACAGAATCTGTCAGCAATTTAATAAAATAGCCAGCTGATAACAAGAACTAAAAGTACTTTGACTTGTTGGATTACCTTATTTATGAAGCTCATTTTGAATATTCCAATAAAATAACTTGAAATGAATCTGACTGTGTGGTTTTATTGTTAATGATATAAAGTACCTCAGCAACATATTAATTTTAAAATGCCAAAGCAGAGAACATTATTAATATTGTTGCGCATTTAGAAATGACTGTGGTATTTTCTTGCTATTGATGAATTGTTTTAGAAATATATCTCTGATCCTTCTTCAAACTGCCCACCTTAACACTACTTCGTGACTGAATGAGAAAAAACATGTTACCAGATGCATATTAATCATACTTTTTTATAGTGTTAGTGAGTGTTTCAGCTAGTTACTTATTTTATTACTAAACATTACACTAGTTTGTAGATATTAGTATATTATAACAAGTTATTTGCTGTATACAATGCTTTTGAAGAAAATAAAATGGTTGTTCTTGCCTTCTGTGTTTATCAGTCATGGGTGCTTCTCAAGAAATAGCAAAGCACTTACTTAGATGAAACATGCTTGCACTACGTAATGCATACATAAATTAAAGTGCAAGACACCATGAAAAATTGACTTTACATCACTGGTTAGGGTAAGGGTCTAGTTTTTACATTCATGGGTTTTATCTGTGACTGTGACTTATAGTGATGAAGAAGCAGGGAAAAAAGCTAACTAATATGCACAGCATCATAAAATGACTTTCATGATACCTCTTTCATAGTTGCCTCCATAAATAAAAAAGTGGATACAACACACTCGTTAGTCAAAGAATCTACTAAAGTGTTGCTGCGCCAGTGTGCAAGTCATTACAAGGAGGGGAATGGTTACTAGTTACTTTTGACGCTAAATTTGAATCCAAAAACTTGCCTAAAATTAATTCTCATTAGTAAAATCAAAAATAATTGCCATTTTTTCTTCTATTTTCTCTAATAGATGTTAAGCCTGAAAACGAGAAGTGCTCCTTGTCCTCATTATCATGTGGAGTGATAATGAAGGAGAGGAGGACATCTGGTTTTCAGGCTATAATAGATGTAAAAATTTGAAATTGGTCAACTTGGTGGTAAATGCACTTTAAGAGTGGTGATGCATGGTCGGAAGTATGGGGTTTTAGCGTCGTACAACTGTAAACTGCTGTAATTGCAGGATTTTGAAAGGCTACACTGTCAGACATCTAATTTCAATTCTCCCAAAATAGTTCACACAAATTCAATTAGATACATATAGTATACTGAATTGCAACTTTTTCCCAACTTGTTTGATACTAAAACAATTATTAGACCCAGCTTTTTGGACTCGAAATCAGTAATCTAGCTATCTGGCTGTGTCATTCATTCACTCCCCAGAGCTAATTGTTAAATAGTCTGTTAATGGACTAACCCAATTGGGGTGAGGAAAAGCGGTACCTTAAGGCTAATATTTTTAGCGCCAACTAAATTTAGCGATTTTAAGGATTTTTGCTGAATGCAATGTGAAAGTCAGCTAAAATTAAATGTGTACTGAAATTTACAACAGCATCAAATTTGACATGTAAATTAATTACTGAGATTGGATCCTTGCTGGGAAAAAATGTCTTTCTGTCCTGACAGACACAATTTCTGTCCTCTACCAGCCCTTCTTAACCAATGCACTGCCCTCTGAAGAAGTCAGATGATTACAAAGACCAAGGATTCATTGACCATGCAGTAAAATACTAAATCCACAGTCTACTCTGTGTTCCAGTGTAAATGAGGTTTTTTTGGGGGGAGGGGGTAGGGGGAGGAGGGGAAAGAGGGAGGGGCTATCCAGTGCTAGTGGCAACAAATTTTAGTGAGTACTAAATATTGGCAATTTTTTTCAAAATCACTAAAATTAGTTGCCACTAAAAACAGTAGCCTTTAATTAAGGTATTAATTTTCAGCAGACTTACTGGAGAATCATGAGTAAACCGAGAGACTTTGCACGTTTACAGTTTGCATGTCTTCAATTTAAAGTGTTGATAGGGAAAGTAAGGCAGTGATGACTGCAGGCAGGGAGAGTTTGTGTTCATAGATATGGCTGTAAAGGGAACCTTGTAACCATAAAAAAATTAATGTCATCACATGGGACAGTTGTGACTGCATTGGGAAGTTGCTTAGGAACATATGAATGATTAGATTGTATTGTATTGTAAAAACATGATTGTAAAAAGGATCTCTTAAAAAGGAGCCTGGAGGTTACAGGCCTAGGTGTGCTTTAAGGAATGGTACATTAGGACATAAGGGTGTAAATTCAAGGGTCTAGTGCAAAAACAATGTAAGTGGCTTTGTATGAAATACTAAATTCTCCTAAGGTACACTGAAAGATAATAGTGGTAATATTGGGAGAGTTGAAAGCTTCATAAATAAAGCTCTGAATTCTCCCTATATTATCCCTTTAATGTTGGAATAATTGAAAATTATATAGATGAAGTTTCAATTCTCTCTACAATATTCATACTATCTCTTTGTAATGCTTGGGAGAATTTAGCACTTAATACAAAGTCACTTATGTCATTTTTGCATTGGACCTTTTAATTATACACTATGTTTACAGAAGTGCTACATGACATAAAGGGTGACTACAGCTTGGATTATGTATTTTAGGGGATAAGAGTGGCGGAGGGATGTCTTGGGAGGGGAAACCAGGGATATGAGCTATATTTTAAAAGAAAGTTTGATAGAGGAGATTGAATAAAATAGAAAGGGTTATATAGTGCATTAATAAAATATTGAGTGCTGTATATAATGAGACAGACAGTATTGTAGAAGAAACATACTGTGTCGGGGCATTATAAAGCCTCAGTTTATATAGTTAGAATGAATATATTAAAGAGACAGGACTATATTAAGGGAAAATATTGCAGTTATACATTGTTGTCTCTTGGAACCATTCAGCCCAGTTAATGGATGATTTGGAGTCATTAACTAAAGTCTAGTTAAACTAATTGCTGTTATTATTTTATTGTTCCTTGTTGATATTTAAATAGTTTATTTAATAATAAGAAGTCATTCTTGCAGTCTGATAACAAGGCATAGAATAAAAATATGTTTAGTAAATGGAATAAAATAAGCAATTGCAAATGAGTAACAGCTTTAAATTTTTTTTTAAATCCATATTGCATCCACTAATTTAATTGATATCCAACATGCAATAATTATGTTAAAATTCACTATAGGTTAAATATCAAGTAAATTGCATAATATAATGACAACATGATAATCTAATAACTATATGTATTGATATATCATGATTTTTTGAAAAGTTATGTTTGCTTTGATAACCAAGGCATCCTGCTTTATTAATTTTTTTTTTGAGATAAAGTACTTTGTTGCTTTATTAATTTTTATAACACATAATTAAATTAATGTTTTATTTCTTTTCTTTTAAACAATTCATTTTTTAGTTGTTGTGTAAACCACAGTTAATTTTGGTTTCAAGTGTTTCTCTTTTAATTTCTTACCAACAGATTCGAAAACAATTTTTTGCTTTGGTTCAACTAATTTAATTTCTTCTTTTTTGTATCCCCAGAAATGGACTGTACATGCCCACTGGTCAGACAATTAAATTCTTTAATCTTAGTTAGCAAGGTTTTTCAGCACCATGAACAAAATATTAAACTTGGTCTTGATAATTATTATGTAAGTTTTGGGTAAAATTCAAAGCATTTCTTTCAAACAAAGGACAACAAAAAAATAGCCATTTTTAGCCAATAGATATTATTTATGAACAGTCTCAGTGAAGTCTTTCCATATTTTAAATTTCGAATTTTAACATGTTGTCCTTTTCAGGTTGTCAGCTTGCAAATACGAGAATCTCGGGTGCAAGTGGGAAGGGCCTTATCATGACAAGGGCGACCATGAGACAGGTTGTAGCTTTCCAAAAAAGACAGGCAGTGAGCTTTTGGAAACTCTAAATGCAATGGCACAAAAACACTCAGACGATTGCAAACTCTTTGATACAGTCGTGGGACTCCTGTCCTTTGAAAAGATTGCAATAAATGGTTAATATTTATTTCTGTTTTTTTTTTATTGCTTGGATGAAAGTAATTAATTTTTTTATTATTTTGCAAAAAATATAAAATTATCAAATAGAATGAGCAAACAATTGGCTTCTAACAACATTCTACCAAATGGAAATTTAAACTTTCATTCAAAAAGATTATACATTCTTGCCCCAGGTTTTGAGCCTAAAGAACTACAAACTACGATTCTTAGTTACATATAATTGTAGCAGTCATATTGGTATTCACTTCTTGCTGTTGATTTCTGTTTTCCAACAGGAATCATGTGATATGGTACTGGTGAGGCATTTCCATTTGTTAGACATTATTGTTCATTTATAACTTTATCTTTTTGTTTTCCCCCATCCCATCCACCTTTCCCTGAGAATAATTATTATTGTGGTTGGCATAATTATATTCTACAGGTATTATCCAACAATGTTGATATTGGCGTGATTGGCATAGTTGGTAAGATCTTTGCCTTCCAGCCTCAAGGTCTCAGGTTTGATCCCCGGCCCTGCCGAAATTTGAAATTTTGTCCAACCTTCTTATCTGCCAAAGTTTACTCAGCTTTCCATCCTTACGAGGTCAGTAAATGAGTACCAGCTTCTATTGGGGGCTAACCTGCAATGGATTAATGTACCATCCAGGGGGAGTCAAGGACTGTCATCCACTTAACACTACAAAAACCAGAGATAAGTGCCGGCTCCATGGACCACTAGGCTCGTATAAGGATTTAGCTTTAGTTACAATGTTGAGGTTATTTGGGGTTACAAAATAATATAATTAATGCAAACTGTGATTAATTATAACACTGTCAGATACAACTTTATAATTGGCAACTTGGGATCTAAACTTCAAAAGTACCTTGAATGTTGAAAGAACACTAACCATTGTTTTTTCCATCAATGATCATAAAACATCTAGACTTGCAGCTGAGACCATACAGAACAGATGACTATATTCCACAGTTGTATTATGAAACAAGCAGGTTCAATGCACTTGGGCACCAGTGGGTTGTGAAGGCAAAAATTAATGGGAATGAAAAGTCATGTCGCAGAGTATTGTCATACCAGCTGCTTCAGAAAAGCAAAGGAAATTGTAACATTAAGTTCATGATGCTGCGCAGTCCTTTCGGAGAATCAGCTATTAATCCAGCACTAAAACAATATGAGTTCAATGAAGAGAATGTTGATAGTGGACATCATGATATTTCATTGGTTGATCCTGCAGAGTGTAACAAGATGCTTGCCGCTCGATTTATTAATCTGAGACTGTTAATGTTTCAGATTGCGAACTGATTATTTCACTAAGAAGAAATCAAACCATACCTGCATAAATTTAGGAATATTTCTGTGGCTGCCTAAGTAGCCTTTGTGTAACCCATTGTGGTAATGTACAGCATGATGCAACTGTTCTCAAAAATTCTGAGCAGTATTGGATAATAATTTTAAAGAAACTACCAATTGCTATGATTGCTTTAAACAGAATATCTACAAAGTTGCAATATTTACTTATTTAAATGAGTCTTTTAATTGATTTTACAAATAATATTAATTATTACTTTTTTAAATGTTTTTGTTTAAACTTTACTAACACTTTTGATGAATACACATCAAAACTTTATCTAATATTAAAATTAATTTTAACAATTATTATAATTTTTTACTTATTACTAATATATAACATGCCAAATCAATGGCAATATTCGTTATAATTATAAATATATTAATTTTTGTACATTATATATAATGGTCCATGTACCAATGGATTTTATTTAACACAATTTTGAAGTTGGGTTTTACAAATTTATTTTTGTTTCATTTATAATAATGCTTTACTTGGTGCAAGATATGCAGTTGCAATGTATAGACTAGGTGTAAGATTCTGTTCTCTAATTTGCAACAACTTGATCTATTGCAGGAGTAATGCTAAGCCACACATACAATTATGTAAAAAAATCTTTAAGTTTGCTTTGATTTTTGTTTGCCTTTAATATTATTTTATTTGCTTGTTGTTTAGAGTGAATGATAGAACTTTCATTGCCTATTGGTATTTTGTTGTAAATACTTTTTGGTGGAAATTTGTTTGGATTTAATGGGTCAGACTCTTGAGTGAAAAGAAAGAGTAACTATGGGTATGAGGAAATGTTATAGAAAACCTTACTGTAAAATTTTTGTATAGCATTGTAATTAAAATTGACAGTAATTTATTGACTGCATCATTTCTTGTTTTTTTGTGATTTTTTTATTGAGCTTGTCACAACCACTAACTGAATTTTAATGACAGGATTTTAGGGTTTTTTTTAACATTTGAAAAGTTGCATGAAAATAATTTATACTAACTGAAACAAGTTTTAAAAAAAATTAATTGAACATATATAATTACCTTAAAATGCTGTTGGAGATTAAGATGTATTCAAGCTGTGATTTCTACATACTCCATACTTTACTAAACAGTGTGTTTCTTAAGGCCGGTACACCGGTAAATTGTACCGACGTTCCCCGACGGCTGTACCGGTTTTCCCCAACTCGAAAGTTCAAAATAATTCTGGGGATATCCCCAGACCTCTCTAGATACTTGAGCATTTGGCGCTTGATGACCTCGTACCCACTCCAGGTGTACCTGCTTTCCCACTTAGTGTACCCCACTTCTCAAGCCTTAAGAAACACACTGCTAAAATAGACTACACATTTTTTTATAAGTCAAACCCATTTTTGACTTCAGGCTCAAGTTGCTAAGGGTGATTGCCATTTTCAGCCAAAAAGTTGCTTAGAGGTTGGTGAGGGATTATGTGGTCAGCCAAGCTTGCTAATAAGTTGCTTAGTTTTAAATTTAAGCAGTCCTTATTAAGGGGCAAGACAAGTCTATGTAATGTACTAAACCCACTTTGTCTGTTTGCTTTATTGTTGATGATGTTCCACCTTTTATCAGAACAGGTGCTTATTGGGATCACTGTGATCAAAGAAATCCATCCAATGACCTCTTAACTAGCTAGACTCTAGAGACTGACTAAAGCTATGATTTAAGTTTTAAAAAGTTACTATTGGCAAAGGCCATTTTCAGCCTTAGTTGCAAGCACAAGTGATATTCAGCCTCATGGGTTGCTAAAGCTTAATATTTTTATATGGCTACTTTTTATTCTGAAAAGCTTAATATTGTTTACATACCATACCATATTGTTTGTTGGTACTAATTTTTGCATTGTTTATCACTTGGCTAAAACTATCATTTCTGAAGAAGTCCATTCATCAGTAAAAAATTACCAATACCAAGAAGGTAATGGAACCAATCTACTCCTTTAAGTCCTATAAATGAGTCCATGCTGTTCAAAGCTGCAGCAAAAGCAATAACCAATGCTCCACTAAGTCCATAATAATTTAGGTATAAAAATCCAGTCAGGACAATTCCAAATATGGCAAGAGAACTTACAATTTGAGTCAGCATGTTCTGTAGTGACAGAAAGCCAATTGACAAGACGAAAGCTACAAGTCCACTTATGAGGTGGAAGACAGCATTGTAGAATTTCCCATACTGAGTACAGAAAGCTGCTGCTAGTAATGTCATACCTGGAATTCAAAAAAATGTTACTAATTTTGACTCATTTTTTATATCTGCAGACTTTTTTTTACTTTTGATTACTTTTTGTGGAAAGCTTAATCATCTTATGTCGGATTGTAAAGGGAAGATGTGAGGCATGTATTTCTGTCCTGTGCAGAATCCTGAGTTGTAAAGTTGAAGAGAGAAATTTGAATAAAGGCTATTAAAGCAGAGAAAGCAATGAAGTAAAGAATATGTGTGAAAAAATGAATGAAGACAGAAATTGCATGCATAACAATGAAGATCATTTCATAACATTGAAAATTAATAAAAAGTCTCAACCGAAAATCTTTTTTACAGACCTGAACAATCGATGGAAATCAATAATTGGAAAATCAATCGATTAATTACTGTTGATTGGCATCGGCCAATCGATTTATAATCACACTTAAAAGAGGTCGTGATTGGCACTAAATCCATGTCTCCGTATCTTCAGGTATCGCTGGAATGTACGTAGATCATATCTTATTTTTAATCGATAATCACAAAAATTTTCATGATCGATTATCAATATCAATTGATTAATTGATATCGATTATCGGTTTCATCGATTGTTCAGGTCTGGTTTTTTCACATCATCGATCATTTGTAATAGTGTATTGCATTGATAACCAAGACTCGATTTTATCGGGAGTTTCCCGATTTTCGGGGCATCTCTCTATTTCGAATTTGTTAAAAAACCTCCCGCTATTGCATACATTTATTTAGAGACAATTCCTTTTGAGCGAAAAAAAAATCGAGAGCCAACTCGCGATCGCGTACACACACATACTTTAAAGAGAAAATGATCATTGATTATTTCCAAAAACGTTTTAAAATCACCAGCTCTTGGCGATCTCACGATACTGTTTTCTAGTTAGCTTATTACGGAAGAAATCGTTAGAATGCGACGTGAAAAAGTACTCACCAAATATCGATCCAAGCCAGGAAAAAATTACGTGAAATTTGCTGATGGACGTTTGATATTTCGGAAACAGTAAACCAAACCTGAGGACTCCGATTGAAGCAGCAAAACCAACGATCAAAAAACCAGCTGAACCATATTTTGAAGATTTCTGAACTGAAAAGCTTGAGTAATAACAACTTAAAGCAAGCGCAAAGTCTGAAACGGCTGTCGAAACTTGTCTTTTCGTCATTTTAAGTCGCGTGCCAAGCAAAGTTTTCGCTAGTCTGCGCCGCAAACCGGAACTGAACTGCAGGTTCGCGCGCCAAGCTGTTTGGTGAACTACGTTGTGTAAGACGTTGCCAATTTGGGCTTTTGTTCTTTTAAATTTTCTCGTTTTATCAAACTATTCATATTTCAACTAAAAAAGAGAAAATCACATATCGAAAGCGCTCAATAGCGCACAAAATTATGTCAGTCTGTTTAGGCTGCGTAGCAAAGCGTTTTTAACAAAATTTTGGACGCGCGGGAAATGGGGATGAGCAAAAATATCGAGGGGATGGGGCGGTGATATTTTTGCTCGTCCCCATTTTCCGCGTGTCCAAAACTTCGTTAAACGCTTGGGCTACAGTGTGGCTCTGAGCTCTCAAGCTTGCGTGACGTCACACTTTTGTATGGGAATTGCGACGCGTGAAGAGAAGAGGTTTATAAATACTCCACCAGAAAAAAGGTAAAAGGAAAGGGAAGGCTTCCTGGATCCGGTATAAATTTAAGCCCGCGAGAGCATTTACTCAAAGTTAAATCAGGTATCACTGCACAGTAATTGGGACGGGGAACTAGAAATGCAGGCAAGCTTTCACTCCCCCCCCCCCCCACCTTCCCTCCCTGTCGTCTTGAGGTTTTTTTCTTTTTGCTCCTCCCCAGTCCTTTTTATCGTCGTCCAAAATGGCGGCCAAATTTTAGATTTAGAGGGAGAGTAAATTCTTTAAACTATTTTCTAGAAACTAGGAAATATGAATATTCTTCCCAAGAAAAGGTAAATTTTGAACTCGTTTAAGGGTTTTTGAAAATATACTTTTGCGTCGTCGAGCAGGTACCTAAAAATGCACGATTTGATTAACTCAAGGTTAAAAAGTTTTGTCATCGTCACAAAAAATTTAGGATGCCGACAATCAAAGGGTTTAATGGTTGAAACATAAGCTTCTCACACTACTGACGGCAAAGTAAAAACATTTCACCTAGAGTTGATTAAACCATGTGCAAGTTTTGAACAATTTTCAGTATCGTAATGATCGGATAAATAGATGACAATTATATACACTGCAGTCTTTTTCATCATAATATTGATGTTAGTCACCTTTTAAGTGAGTTAAAGGCTACAATGGTTAGTGTAACTTGTCTTGCAGTGGCTCGGGTTGCTTATCTTGCAATAGCATCTCAATTAAACTCGCATATCTTGTGTAACATCACTTTCAGTGAAAAGACTATTAGGTTTATAGTTATTAAATAAACTTGTTGTTATAGCAGCCAATAGTTTGCTACCCTGAAACTTAAATAAAACTTTATTGGCCCATGAAAACTAGTAAAGGCAAAAAGTAATGTCACTGTTCAAAACACTGGTTGATTTGCTACACACTAGCGCAGACAGAATGGCCCAGTAAGTACTTTTTTCCTAGATATTATACTTAAAAGTCACTTGTTTTTGCAGTTGGCATGTCAGAAACAAAGCTAATATCGAAAGAGTTCGTCGAGATGAGGAAAATGCAAGATTAGAAGAAGAGGAGAAGGCTAGAAGAGCAGCAATTGCTGTGAGTGTAACAATATTTTTTTTTAATTTTTCTGTATTGCTGGTATATTAAAACACAAGAAAGGTTTATCAGCATTATTTATGTGTTACATCTATTTGAGGGATATTTAAAGACCAGCTACCATTGTGGTCTTTGTGCCCATTTTTAGGGGCTGCAACTATTTATTACCATCACACATTTGCTGTTTATGCTTAAAATCATTTTATAATAATATTAAAAAAAATCTTAATTTTATAGTAAGAATTTTAACTCAGAAACTACAACTTAAATTATGAAAAATATGTAACTTGTCACTTTACAGGAGCAAGAAGCTAGAACTGCACTTTTGCGAGCCCGATCTCATACAAAAAGCATTAAAGAAAGCAAAAGTAGTTCTTCAGCATCAACAGCTATTGTACAAGCAGAAGGGGGGCAAAAGCACATTAACTTCTTTGAAGATATTGAAGAAGGAGTAGGTATCCTTACCTTAATGTAAATACTCAGATTTTTTATGCTCAAAATTTAAAGTTAAGTCATCTCCCCAAGGTTTATCACCAGAGCGATTATTATTCCTTGGGTTATTCCAGAAAAAATCCACACCCCCCCCCCCCAATGGATGGCAACGTTTTTGCTCCCCCTCCTACCTGGATTTCCAAGTTTATTTGATCCCCCCTCCTGCCTGGATTTCCAAGGTGTAAGGCCCCCCCCCGCCCACCTGGATTTCCAGTTTGCCATCCGTCGGGGAGGTGTGGATTTTTTCTGGAATAACCCAATGGAAAATTGATAAATAAATATAGTTATGATATCAATGGTGACAAGGATGGTTTGTTGATTTATAGTTAAGATAGGAAGGCACAAGTTCCTGTGAGTAGTGCATAAAATCTGATTAATTAATAAAAGTTGAACTCAATTGTGAACTGACTCAAAATTTTGTAATTGCCCCCAACTGTTTTGTGTAGTGTAAAAAAATAATATACCTAGCTAGTTAGTAAATAAAAGAAATAAATTGATTAGTGGATATCTTTAAATCGCACTTGTACATTTTTGTCTCTAGTTGAGTGCCATGGCTGTAGTACTGAAAATAAAACAGAAATGTGCAGTCCTTGCATTCAAGTGGAGTTTAAGGTACAGTACCAATAGGTGGAGGTATGACTTGAAATACTAACATAATATACAACAACTTCTGTTTTAATGCCATATTGTATTTTGGCAAGCCGGGGTTTAAATACTAATGTAAAAGATATTGGAGGAATAAATAATCAGTATTAGACTAATAGGGGAAGTACATGTAAACCTTTTTGGTGATAAGGGGGACCAATATATTTAGGGCACATAGAGTGAATGGACTAAAATAATTGTGGTAGTTGAAGGAGTAGTCAGTCATTTGTGGCAGATTGAAGGAAAAAAAATATTTAAGGCAGCTAGATTAAAAGGGGATGGGATAGACTATTTGTGGCAGATTTAAGGGGAGACTATTTTCAACTTTCAAATCTCCTATGTCTTTGTTACTTAAACTGGTTTGACTAAAACAAACATTGAAGTTTGTATTGCAGTCATTGAAAATGATTAAAAATGATTTAATAAAATTTGGTTAAATTTTTTAATATAATCATTTATTTTGCCTGTTCTTACACAATTTTATCAGAATTATGTTGTTATGTTCCATTCATCAAAACTCCAAGGTAACGAGTTATTTTGACTTTATATTTGGGGGCTGAGTTGTTCAAAAGCTGGTTAACTTTATGCCTCGGGTAAGGCAAAATTCAAACAGTTATTTCTTTACAATGAAAGGTTTTCTGTGCTCATGGTCACTGCGCAGAATTACCAACACTAAAAACATGTTAACCATAAAAATCCAAGTCAAGTCAGTTTATGGATCGTAAGAAACACTAGCCTGCGCCGCAAACGCACTGAACTCTAGTTAAGTTAACTCGAAGCCGTCTGCACGCAGGCTAAAGAAACACCAGCATGGAATAAAAACTTATCCCGGGTGAGTGCTAATTGACCTTTGAACAACAGGGCCCAGGTCATGCAAGTCAGTAATACACGTGATTTAATCAACACCAGCACGTTACGTAGCAAGTTAATTCATGTTTAGATCTTTTGTTTTAATCACGCGGTGACCCTTTGTGTTGTGGTTATTGTTT
>JAOEHV020088230.1:0-15787 GCA_025447995.2 Isaurus tuberculatus
GGTTGTGATAAGCATATTTGTATTATTAATACTAAATTCTTACTACTGCTAAAATGGACACCAAGGCGACATTAATATTATCAAGCATTTTAGAAATCGGCTGCCCAAAACACGAATCTCAACGAGGGCAGGTTCTGTCGATGTTTAAAATTGTTTATTTAGCTAAGTGCCTTAGTTTATTCTTCTCGTAAGTTAAAAACCCTTAATTAATTGCAACAACTAAAACATCCCTTACAAACTAAAAGCCTTTAATTAAAGCTAAACTATAGAACTTTTACTTCCTATTTAAGATAATACTAATGAATAAAAGAGAGAAGTTTGAGGTTTTTTTACGTTCGCTCAAACATGATATCAAAATCTATTAATGGGCATTAGTCGAGTATTTGTGACGTCATTATTTATATTTTGCCCCGTTAACAAAAACTTTAGAAGGAGAATGAATCAAGAAAAAGAAAATAAAAAAGTGACAATGTTTGCGCTTTATACCGTTCATTCTCGAGCAAAAACAACCTTTCTTTCCAAATTATTGATTTTCATCATGTTTTGCGCTTGTCGATCCTCCATGTTTTATAACTGAAATATTTTAGTTTTACTAATCTTTGTTTATCCGCTACCTAAGTTGCATGCTAATGAAGTAACGTTAATACGATGACATCATCAACTACTTGTACATATAGCAGCAAACAATGTTTCTTGATCTTGCAAGTTCGTGCATGTTCTATAATAACCCAAGTTTAAAAAAAATACAAAGGTACTTACAACATAAACCAGGCAAATTGTTTTCAAACATGGCATTTTTAAGAACTTTTTTATTTTTCATTTTCTTCATAATATAATATAATCGCAGCAATAATTTCTGTCATGTGACATTTTTGATAAAATCGTACTCTAACTCACTAAATAACTGTTGAATAATACAGGACCGATATGATGACTTCACAATTTGCGCGAATCACAGATGATATTTTTGCTTCCTTTCTTTTTTAAAAAAAAAATGAATTTTACTTTGGTTTTTTTATGAATTATCCGCTGTTGTTCTATTCTCAGCTGAAAAACTTTTAAGTAACAACAAAATTCGACTTCTTTATAACTTATTGAGTCTGCTTCTACATCAATCAACTCCTTCAACTTGTTTTTCAAAACTAAGTGTAAAATAAACAAGATAAAGATATCAATAAAGTTTTTCTGCTTTATACTAAATTACAGAACTAGAAAATGTCAAGTTGTCACAAACTGTGTCATACTTCTCTTTCAGGCTCGTTTTCCGAGAGCCATTCCATCTCAGATTGATACAGTAGAACTGCACAATTCACCATTACTGTTTTCCTTAAACCAGCTTTTCCCAAAGCTAACACAGAACAGTGACTATAGGAATGCACTTGGGTTAGCCCTTGGATCTCGCATATGTCGAAATCTGAACGCCAGGAACAAACCAAAAAACTGAAACGGATAAAACAAAGAAAAGATTTGTTAAAATGCAAAATTAGTTAATCAACTCAGATTCACAAGATACTTCAAGACATACCCTTTGCCCTTCATCAAAACAATACCGTTAGTGCATCCAATACAAATGAGTTAAACTGTCAGCAAACGATAACAAACAAAGACTGACTTTCATTATCAATTTCATTATCAATAATCTAAACTGAAATTAAGCAATATATCCCACCGCCACGGTTGACTCTCAGAATGTTTTAAAAACTCTTCAATGAAGAGATTCACAGTATTATAAAATATTCTCTATATTTTCTATATTTTTAAAAATATCTTCTAAATACTGTTCCTCTGTAAATTACAGTACTCACCAGAGTAAAACTGAAAAAGAGACCAACCCCTCCAACTGCATTCTTAATTTTAGACTTCCCAAATTCTTCAAGGACATCGTAACAAGTCCGGCATGAACACTTATCTTCATTGCAACATTTAAGCTGATTGGTGAAAAATTATTTCAATTCAACTCAATTGCATTATAGTCAGTATTTTTGATAGTAATGATAAATAACTGAGCTAAGTTCTTCAAAGAACTCAAATCCAAATATCTTTGGCACGGTGCAAAGTTAAGAAAATTTTCAGCAAGTTAATCTTGATATATTTTCCCAAATCGCAGTTTTTCGGGGGATTTTAAAAATTGAAATCGAGCTGGTTAAATGTGTTTTTGAGACACTTTTACTGGCCCACAGTCAAAGTAGCTGGTAAAAGCTGGGTAATCCATGTTAATTTCACACCCTGCTTGGGTGCAACAGGGATTTATCATGATCATTAAAATAAAATACTAATTAAGTGATGCAGTTTTGTCTCTTACTTCCCAAAAATAATCCAAAAACCCAGGAATTCAGCAACTAGTTGCCACTGGAGTAAAAGCCTGATCAACCAGTGTCGAAATTTACTATGACCCAGGGACTGCAGAGCAGGGGGGGGGGCAACGGGGAAAAGTGCCCCCTCACTTTTTTCCCTGACCTTAACTATAGTTTTAGTTCCTATTAAGATGTCCGTACTCCACCTCAAAAGTTTGTACCCTCACTCTTAAAAACACTCTGCGGCCTTTGTGGCCTGTTTGTGTATGCCAGGATCACACATAATTTTTCTAAGTTTTAGAGACAGAAGGTAATAAATAAACCACTTAGGGCCTTCTTAAGCCTGCATCTTGACTGCGCCACAACAAAAAGTATATAAGAAAATTGAATTCCCTTGGGCAACTAAAAAGTTAATCATACTTGCTGTTTGGGTAACCTCAACGAAATTCTTAAATTCACACTGTCAACCAACCAATTTTGATGTGTTTGGATTATCAAATATATAGAAACGTCTCAAACAGTCCGGACCCATATTTGATAATCCACCTATCTTGCATGATATTAACTAACCCAGGCATGATAGTCAGATAATAAACAACATATGGAACATGTGAAATTTAATTCTAAGGTTTCGGTTTTAAAACTGCCATGTGGCAATTACTAAGGATGCCCTCAAAGTTGGTTCTGCCAAGTTTTGAAAGAAATCTTCCCCCTTTCTACTATGAGTCAGTGGTTGAAGACACAAACACACTACCTATAAAACCAGTGTCTAAAAATTAGGTTGCAGAAAACAATTATTTATACTGTAAAAATAGGTATCTACTGAGAAATAGTACCCAGGAATCAAAATTTCCACTGACGATGGCTCAGAAGATGAGTTGAAAATTTTTGGATTCCAGCAAGAGTTACATAAGTACTCACAAAAATATTTAGTTTAACTAATTTTACAGTAAAAATAGTTTAAAATTGTAGTCAATTAGCAAAAAAAATTAAATCTTTTCATATGTACCTTCAAATTCTTCTTGCAGTATTCCAATGCACTTTGAGTTTGATTTTTAAAACTACAGCAATTACCATTGCGCTGAAACTCATTCTGTGTCTTTTTGCTGAAGCTATCCCAGGCATTCTTTAGTAGCACATCTAACTGGTGGCTGCTAATTGACAATGCCGCAACAGACACAGAAAATAAAATAACAAAAATAAAAACTAAAATCACCATGTACTGCACTGAAGTTAAGGACAAAAAACATTGCTCTTAATCTCACATTTACTATATTGTATAATTATTTAGAAAACCCAAAATAACATGTGCTCTTTATATAACTGAACAGAAATCATGGTATGATGTCACATAAAGCAAGAATATTTTTTTCTGTGTGGATTGGAGAGGTTATTTTCTAAATGGAATAAAACAGCCTCACGTGTGTTTCTAGACAAAAATAGAAAATGCTATGAGGTAGTAAACACTCGAAAAGCAGAGAGAAAACTCAGCTTCGCCTCATTTTCTCTCCACACTTTTCTCATGTTCTCCTACATCATAGCATTTTCTATTTTTGTCTAAAAACATGCACGAGGTTGTTTTATTCCCTTATTTTAGTTTTGTGATTAGTATCTAGCAGTT
The DNA here is from genome assembly GCA_025447995.2 of Isaurus tuberculatus. Classification (NCBI taxonomy): domain Eukaryota; kingdom Metazoa; phylum Cnidaria; class Anthozoa; order Zoantharia; family Zoanthidae; genus Isaurus; species Isaurus tuberculatus. The sequence goes on from JAOEHV020088230.1 coordinate 3,916, forward strand.
AGGCCTTTTCAACCTGTTAGCATGGGATTTGAAAGTGAATGGCATAAGAGGGAAACGAAGACCAAAGACTACATGGAAAGATATGATGAAGAAGGAAAGCAGTAAGGTTGGTCTAAATGAGGCCGATGCTAAAAATAGAAAGAAGTGGAAAGAAGGAGTATCATCATGGTGCAAGAGTCAGTGACCCTTCCTAAGAGGGAAAATATTGACTTAAATAAATGATGATGATAATGATGATGATGATGATGCTAAAACAAGAAGACTTCCTGTTCAGTTATTACTAGTAGTTCAAAATCTTAGCATTTGAATAGATTTTGAAAATTTAATTATTTAGTTATATTTGGGCCACAGGGTAAAGTCTTTGGGCAGTGTTTCTTATGCTGTGAGTACTAGAAAATGTAATACCAGGAAGAAAGGAGTGGGTTCTCTGCCAAGTAGACATGGACTATCCTAGCGGCAAAATGGGTAAATTATATATTAGTCTTGTTTTTAACAAATATTATAGTACTGCTGCAAAACCTGGGAACTGACTGTGAGGGATTTAGTGTGGAAAGCCATGTAATTATGACAATGTGTTAAACTTCCAAAGTGGCTGTCTTCACCATTAACCTCCAAAGTTAGGGCAGTTTTTAAAACACTTTCTTTACATTTTGTCCATGTGAGTTACAAACTTAGCCCATTTGGTATATTTATGTTGCATTAAACATGGAGGTTGACTTCCACAATGAAATTCTAAAACTTGCAGTTTTTTGGGGTGCCAATTTCTCTAGTCCAACAACAAAGTTATTGACAAGTACAACAAAGGAAAATGGCCACTTTTAGACTGGGGAGACCACAGGTAGTTCTTTTAACTAGTTCGTTAATAGGCTATATTGATTTCTTAAGCTATTTATTATAATCAGGGCTCGACACTAACGGTAGCCAACTAGCCACAAACTAGTAGAAATTCAGTTTTGGCTAGTAGGTTTTCTATTTCCACTAGCCACTTTGGCTTGTAAACAAAGTGAAATTGACTGAAATAGTTTCTGTCTTTCTCAAGGAAGACATATCAGAATTTCAACGCTTGGTTATTAAAAAAAAGTTTTGGCTAGTAACATCTAAGTTGTCACTAGCCACTAGACCAGTAAGTTGAAAAGTCAGTGTCAAGCCCTGATAATCAAAATTTTCATATTCTGAGGACCAACCCCTCACGGTGAAACATTTTATATTCTAAATTTTACTAAAGGGATACAAAGAACAGTATGATTTGATGGTGTTTAACTGCTCCATATACTCCAAGGATTGCCACTAAGATTATAAACACACCACTTGCAATAACTCCACCAACCATTGGCCAACTGGTAAACAATGAACTGATCTTGGAATATGCAGGAAGGATAATTAATATCAGCCCAATTATCTGCAACAAGAACAGCACAGAGTCTAAGACCTCAGTGATCAATAATTGATCTGTATATCTCAAAGTACCACAACGCCCACCCCATTCTTATTTAGGAGGCCTAGAATATAAAAATCCCATATTTAAGCACTGCAAACCTGCCACATAAATTATTGAGCCATAAATGTAAATACAACAGTACTTATAATATATAAAATACTATCACTAAGAAAAAAGCAAGCTGGTTTCAATTATCGAAAAAAAGAGGGCAAAACTTTTACATTAATTTTTAGTCTTTCAAGTTGAGTTTCAAATACTAAAACTAATTTGCAAAGATCTTCGGGGTTCAAAGACAAAATAAAAATTTAAAGCGAATTCAACCCCAAAATCGGTAACTGAGTCTGCAAAACGCATAAGTTATTCGACTTACCATATAAATTAGGTTAAGAGCAATCAAAGCGTGTTTGTAAAATCTGAATGTAAAGGAATGGAGAGTCGACATGCTGATTAGATTTTCCGTGGGTTTGCTATTGTTTAAAAGTAAAAACTTTTGTCAATTGTTTGCATCACATGTTAGACACTATTTTTTAAAAATGGCGACCATTCCCCTTTTCAATTCTGGTGACATCATCAATATGTGGATCTCCAGTCGAACCAATCAAAAATCGTCTTAGATTTTCCTCAACTGTTTTTATAGCTGAAAAAAAGTTAATAATTATACCCAATCAAAATTTCTTTTATAAACATTGTTGGCATTTCAGACTAGTGTAAACATCAGCAGAACCTGTCCAATCAGAGCACGTTAATCGGTTTCATCCAGCGAATCACAGCTCGTGTTGTATCTTACGGTTGCTCAACTTCCCCTCGTATAACTTTTTCTGCGCATCGAAACTTGGCGAGAACCACGCAATGTGGCACAAAATAAAACTGATTTTAACCAAGAATGCGTTGGAATAGCTGGGTCGAAGATTTTTTAATTATCAGCTTGTCAGAGTATTTTGTTCCCGACTAGTCTTTGAAATTCTTAGTGCCCGGGAAAACAGCAAGGTATGTACGGAAACTGTTAGAACGTTCAACTGCCAGCCTGACTTTCCCCCACAAAAAAGTTGTCCGCTACCATTCAATACCTTTACGGTGAAAATCGTGTTCTAAAGAATCGGAGTGAAATAGTGAGGTATTGGTATGCAATCTCGTTAAGTTTTGTGTAACTCGGACCGAAAGTGACTGAAAAAGTAAATTGTTTGATTGTCATACCGCACTTTCATTCGCTTTCATCGTCTACCTGCCGATACATGTGTCGTATTCGCGGTCGTCGTGTGTTAGGTAGCTGAATTAATTTTTCGTCAATTTTATGTTATCTTCGCACTTACTCCATGGTCAAAGTTAAGGATTATAAAAGTCGGACAATGCAATCAACGTTCTTTTACTTAAAACTATAGTTTTTTCACATTAGAGGTTTTAGAACCGATCTTCGTGAAAGCTGAATACCAGAAAGAGCGACTTACTGGTAGAATCGCGTTCACAATAGGTCAACTTTTAATTGGAGACGAATAAATCAGGACTGGAGTGCGCTTGACTTAGTTCTGTTGAAATGTTGTTGTTCTGTAATATGAGTGAAATTTATCAAAAAGCTTTTTTAAAAGAGCAAAACCAAGACAGCACTAGATAGTTAATCACTGCAAACAAGAATCCTAATATTTTAAAACAAATATCCTGAAAACTTTTTTTCCAATTCGAGGGTAGAGAGGACTGGTCTCCCTCAACGGCTTGTCAGTTTGCTATCAGCAAGATATGTTCATTCATTCAAGCTTTCATAATAAATTCACAGATTAAAAAAAATAGAGAAATTAATGAAATGTGAAAATATTGTAAAACTAAAGGGAAGAAGATGCAAAACATCTTCCCGTCTCGTGTGCAAGTCGTGATATCTGTCAAATACTTAAATAGGCATCTTTTCTGGAAAATTCAGTAAACTGTTACCCCCAGAATTCTGTAGACGTGGGAATCGTGACAACCCTATTTGTTGCGGTTTTCTGTTACGAAAAGAAATTAGTCTGTTTGCACGTTTGCGTTTTAGCCAAGGTGATACATAATCGCTGTTACGTGAGTGTTACGCGTCTTTACAGAAATTTCTTAACTCTCTAGAAATAGTTTGATTTTACCTCGAGGTATCGTCAGAAACATGGTATGGTCTGCTTTGGCTCAAATTTTTCATGTAAGCATAGTATATGAACTAAAACGTATTTTGTGTATATGGCCCCTACAATTAAGTCTAAGTATGTTCGTGCAACTAGATAGAAGCACAATATTTTTTTGTTTTAAGCAGCGTTACATTCAACTTCCGTTTTAATATAAATGCCATAAGGACAAAGTCGTTGCCCATTGTAGAAAAAAATTATAAAATCGTAGAATGGTTCCGGGTTTTTTAGATATATTTCGAGGAACTTAGCCTTTAGAAGTCAAAGAATTGCAAATTCAAGTGAGAATAATTTTGCATTTTGCCAAATGATCCTGCAGTATGACCTACACTTTCAAAATTTATGACAACAGACGTTCGTTAGTTTTATTATGTGTAAAGTATTTAATGTAAGCACGGTTGAGTTTACAAAGAGTAAAGAGAATATCTCATTGTCATACAGATGTTACTGAAACTGGTTTTGCTATTGAATTTATGTGTCACATTCTTTTATGCTAATTTTGAATGGCCCAGATTTAATCTAATGCTATATACATAAATGTTAAACACAGTCAATAAAATTTAAAGCATGATCAAATTGAAGTAACAATGATCATGTAATGTTGTTTGCAATATCATTTGTTTTAATCTTTTCAATTATTTTCAATTCCCACTCATGGGAAGAAGTCCAGTCAGGCAGACCTCACGCGACCTTCATAGACACGCTGAAGAGGGACTCTGGACTGAATAACACCGCGGAAATCAGAACTCTAATGATGGACAGGGTACAATGGAGGGCGGCTATCCAAAATTCTCGTGTTGGCTGGACATAGCTGCCCGTAGTAGTAGTAGTAATCTTTTCAATGATCACTTTGAGCAAGTTTGCAAGATATATGCTATGAGCCAAACTGCAATCATTTACTTTCATGTACCTTGTGTTTCAGTGTGTGAAACTGGCTGCAGAATCCACAACAACTGAGTCTGAGGGGACTAAAATGTCAACCCCTGTGGCGGAGAATTGGTGTTATACTCAGATCAAGGTCATCAAATTCTCCTATATGTGGACAATCAACAATTTTAGCTTTTGCAGGGAGGAAATAGGAGAGACATTAAAGAGCTCAACATTCTCAGCAGGTGCCAATGATAAAATGAAATGGTATGTTTAATACTTATATCTTAATACATTAGGACTAATCAGAGATTAGTGAGTGGTTTTCAATAACTCAAATAATCAACTAGTTTAGTGACATCAACACACAACTTATTCATTTCCTTGTAGCATGAATACTGGATGCACTGTGCGCCTCAGGAATAAAAGACAGCTCCGTGATCATTAAGCTTGTTTTAGTTAAACTTACAAGGTTATGTAAAACTGCTTGCATCAACTCCATTCTTTGAACATGGAAGAAAAAACATGGACGAGCATTGAAGCTTTCCAAATAATCTCTTTGCACCTGATCCAAGATGGCCAAGAATAATGCATCCTTTAAAGATCATATAATCTCCACATACCCTTTGTAATGTTTGGTATATTTAATCTGTTCTGAACTGAACTTTTTTAGGGATACATGTTCATTGTGTTTTGTAACAATTTGACCTGAAAGTGTTTGAAATGTTGATCATTTGTCATACATAGTGTCCCCTCCAGGGGTAGTCAAATACTCTCATGTGCTTAACACCATAAAAACCGAAGATAAGTGCAGGCTCCAGAGTCCTTTGGCTGATGGAAATATTTAGCCACCCTTGTAAAGTACAGTAAATCAGTTACCTCAGCCTTCAAACCAGCCACCTATTCCCATCTTAGATCCCTCTTATTAAAAAATTGAAACATAATAATCAGAAATCTTTTTGTTCTGCAGGTGTTTAAGAGTGAATCCTCGAGGACTAGATGAAGAAAGCAAGGACTATCTGTCATTATATTTGTTACTGCTGTCATGTAATAAAAGTGAAGTTCGAGCAAAGTTCAAATTTTCTATTTTGAATGCAAATAGAGAAGAAACAAAAGCAATGGGTGAGAAATTGTTTGTCCTGTTTCTCACAAGTAACACTATATAGCATTACTTTTTGATCTCTTATGTGTTAAAAGTCTAATCGCAAAGATTATGGCAATTCAAAAACTACAGCACAATATTATATAAACTTTATAGTATAATTGGAAAGCTTAAATGCATCATAGTCCTTATGACATAGTTGTTGTAAATTTTTTCTTACATGCCTAAAAGTATCCTAAAAATCACGTTTCTCAATAAAATCACTAGCGCCCAGGGTAATTAGGAATTTGATATAATATCCAGGGGTTGTGTTGGGTTTTGTAAAAATTTTAAAAGTTGTACATTATTGTGCAGCCACACATTCTGTTAGAGGGTCAGTCTATAGGAGGAGAAGCAGGCAAAACATTGTATTGAAGGGATAACCAGGGTTAAATTAAGTTTCATGTTTCTCTTTAGAGAGTCAAAGAGCTTACAGATTTGTTCAAGGCAAAGATTGGGGATTCAAGAAGTTTATCAGGAGAGATTTTCTGATGGATGAAGCAAATGGTTTGCTTCCAAATGATACACTAACATTGTTTTGTGAGGTAAAACTTGCCGCATTTTATCATTGCTAGCATGTGCTTTCATTATATATATATGAAGCATATGATGTAAATATCAATAACATTGTATAGTTTATGATTATAGTTACCGTAATAATGATTAAAATAATTGTTTTATTACCTGCAGCAGATCAAAATAGTGTCATAATTAAATCATGTTTGACTAACTTACTATCATGAACATTTTGCTTTCATATTCATTTTAGATTACATCGAACAAAGCAATTAAGAATTTAAAAGTTCAAAATGAAAAAGAAGTGATAAAAACAGGTTGTTAAAATAGCATTGTTTGGTACACATACATCACAAAATGTAACCCACTTATTATTATTACTTCTACTCAGGTTAGCGTTGAAGGTGATTCGGTAAATGTTTCTGGTTCATCAAGTACATCAAGTTTGAAAGTTCCTGAATGTAAACTACCATCCCACATGGGAAATCTATTGGACTCTGGACTATTTAGTGATGTGTGTCTATGTGCAGGGGGAAGGGAGTTCAAAGCACACAAGGCAATTCTTGCAACTCGGTCACCTGTTTTTGGTGCCATGTTTGAACATGAAATGGAAGAGAGTAGAAAAGGAAGGGTAGAGATTTCTGATATTGATCCAGACGTGTTCCAGGAATTATTGCGATTCATTTATACTGGGACGACTCCACAGCTACAAGGAATGGCTGATGACTTATTAGCCGCTGCTGACAAGGTATAGTCTTTGTCTATTCACTGAATATTTCACTTTGCTGTATGTCTTATTTAGAGTTGATACAGTGAAAATAATTTTACATTGTTATCAAAAACTACTGTATAAAATTAGGGTTTTACCAGTTACTTAATATTGTGCAAAAAAACTTCATAAAAAATTATTACTTTTAATAAGTATTACTGTGAAAAGTAAAATTGTAGGCAGATTGGGTGACATTTGATAAACTAAACATACAAAACAGCACATAAATAGCTATAAGTTAAAAGTTTAAGGGACACGATTTTTACTACATTTCTGTAGAGAGTTACTGTGAATCTATTGTCAATCTACCAATGAACGTTTTCTCTGTATGGGAAACCATTTTATATACTGTTTACATTTGCATGTGCAGTTTGTTTCCGACATCATACTTGGTTTTCGGTGGATATTAAGCAAACTTTGACTCAGATCTTGTCAGCAGCAGCTTTAAACGAAAAGGTTTTGATTGACTCCACCAAAAACCAAGTACAACTTCAGAAACAAACTGCACTTGTAAATGAAAACATCTGTAAATTAAACCCTTTGAGCCCTGAACATGACAAATGACGTGTTGGCAAATTCTCCCAACTGAGTTCCACACTATCTATATAAGCAGTTTGGGAGAATTTGGCTTTTCAACTTCCACAGCTTATTCCACTTGATCAATTCCAAGTTTCTCCTTACAAGTTATACTATTTTGTTTGAGTTATGTAAGAAGAAGTTAGATGTTGATAAATTGCCTGGGGCTGAAAGGGTTAAACCCTTTGATAATTTTATAGACACTTTTAATTTTAGTAGCATTGATATATTGTTAAGCTTTCTGTAATGTCATGGTCCAATGCAGGTTTTGGTAACTCAAAAGATAATCCTTTTGTTGATTGCAGTATGACTTAGACAGGTTAAAGGTTATGTGTGAAGAAGCCTTGTGTTCCAATTTAACAGTAGACAATGTCTGTGACATTCTTATCCTTGCTGATATGCACACTGCAGTTCAGCTTAAAACGCAAGCACTTGATTTCATTAACAGGTAGGTCTTGCATCTTTTAGCTAGTATTGTTGAGGTAAATCTCTGTTTCCTTTTCCTCCCTCCACCTTCCATTAAACAAAGTATATTGATGAACGACTGATTGATCAACTGACTTGACTGTTCATGCCACAAGGCACGTGAGGCCTGTACTAAAGTTCGCCAGTGTTGTCGATTTTGTGCCTTATTTCCAACCATTAGCAAGAGCAACCTTGTTTTACTCAGTTCTGCATCTGCTGTCCTTTGGTCTCCACGTTATATGTTCCAGAAGGCACAGTTTTATAGATCCCTTAACTCTTGCTTATATTGACTTTTCATTAAGGAAGGAGCTGAGTGTAGTATGTAGATTCAATTCATCAATCGCTTCAACCAACAGAAATTGTTGGCATTTCTTTAAAATACTGGTTACCATAGCTCATTTGGGCTGAAGTATTTTATTTTTAAAATAATTTTGAATACGTTTGAAAAATGTGAGTGAAGCCCAAAAGAAATAAAAGTATAATTTATTACAGTCATTTCCTTTAGTTACTCAACTAACTAAAAGACAAGAAAACGGATATTTTTTTTATTCTTTGTAGCTTATTATCTTTTTTTTTCTTTTTCATTTCGACAGTCATGCTTCAGATGTAATGGAATGCAATGGTTGGAAGACGTTAGTGAGAGACCATGCAAATTTGATTGCTGAAATTTTTAAAGCTTTTCTAGCGTGTACACAGACACCTCTCGTTGGGCCGCCCAGAAAGAGACAGAAAACAAGTTGAAAAAATCGTCCTTTAGTCATTTTTTCCAACATGCAACAACAAAATGAAAGCTTACTGTCACGATTTTTAAATCGGTTGTAAAAGTAGTCAACCAACACGTGAATTAGGTAGTTCTAATCTGTAAATAATATGTACAGGAGTGTAACAACTTTTCTAAGAATTAAAAATGTCAAATGTACTGGTGTTTGGATTTGCTATTTATCGTAGATTTGTTTTCTACAGCTTCAAATAACGCTCAGTTGCTTTAGTTTTTCTTTCACAAAAGGCCCTGGAAAAGAAGTTATGAATCATGTTTGTCAGAAGTTCAGTTTCAGGATTGTCAATAAGCGCTGGCGACCGGAGAAATCGCCGGCTACTTGAACGTTTTCGGCGGTTGCAAATTGGCGGAGATAAGCGGGGAAAAAAGTGGTCATTACAAAAACGCTTACTTATGTGGGGGCCTTTGGCCCCTGGAGCCGTCTACTTTCAGAATATCTCCGCCAACTTCAAATCTTATTGACAACCCTGCAGTCTGTTGCAATAGCTAATCGGAGTTCTCTTTCAAAAGTATTTGAAAAAAATTCTGTTGTTGTGCGTCAGCGAGTTTGTACAACATAAAATTTAGGGAACCCAAAATCAAAATTTTCGAACAGAGGGCCTGTTGACAGTGCACCCGAGTTGTCTCGGGAGAAGGATTAGGAAATTGGGTCAAAGTCCGGTCTTGTTTCACGTAGAAAAAAAAATCCACTGTACCCAGTTATCTCGGGATTATGAGCGATGCGTAGCTGTATATGAGTTTTATACATGCGCTATTTCAAAAATGTTGTCTCTAACCTCCAGGTAAACTCGAGCCATACCATTCACATGGGACACAACAATTATACACCCCAACGCCCATTCTACCCCCGTTTCGATTTTGCGATAGAGAAATTGCATGAAAAGTTAGATCAGCCATAGATATAACTCGAGGAACGGAGATAGCTCTAACCCTACCTTCGCCCCACGCGACAATGCTTTTATGAAAACAGAGCCGTAGCACTAAGTGGCCGTTAGAAAAAGGTATGAGGTAATCGAATAGCATAAGAAGTTTTCCAAATTGCGCGTTCTTCCTTGTTAATCCTTCCCCCCACCCGCACAAAATTGAAATATTTTTTTTGAAATTGAACTATTTCTTTTAGTTCGTTGGTTTTTATAAAAACAGTTTATTGTTAGCTCGTAATGATAGTCGGTATCTTTTGACCCGTGTTTTTACCTTTCACTTTGGTAGGAGTGTAATTTGCAATGTATGTACTACTTATTTTAAACCGAGAGTGAGGTAATTACAGGGAAATCTCAGACCGAGGCCTTGTTGTAATGACCGAACGATAGTGGGGTCATTACCGAACTAGCCAGAGGTCTGAGATTTTCCTGTAATGGCCAAACGGACGAGGTTAATAAGCTAATTATTATATGGCCTTTAAGTCTATTTTCGGAAGAAAGCCAAAAAACACCGGAAGATAATTTCCATATCCGCTTGCGCACGCGCTCTCATTTCAAACGATGTTCCCTCAGCCAAATCGGCAATCCCAAAAAATAGGAAAAAATTATTTCTTCAAAAATGAACAGTCAAATATAAATGCCAAAAAAAAAAATCATAATGACCGGTCATTACAGGAAAATCTCGCACTTTCAGTAGCCAATCAGATTGTAGGAAACTATCTAGCCATAAAATAAATTATTTTAGTACTATCTTGAGTTTCATGGACAAACACATGTTTACGTTTGTATCGCTTATCTTTGCGTTTTGTCTTTCCATCATAAAACGTAAAGAAATTATTTATTTTTTTATTATTTATATGGATTTGAGCGCAAAATATTGCGTGTGTAAGTTCTACTCTTCGTCGATGAAAGAAGAACAATTCGCTTATTTCATTTATTGGTAAGACCGTAATTACGACTTTGGAATAATTAAATGTATAGTATTGTATATAATATTTTGAAATAAGTTAATTGCGAGTCAATGTACTTTAAGTACGTTATTGATAAATGCGAAGTTTTTAAGAACTTCTGTATTAACTTTTGTAAACTGTAACCTGAATTGTTCATTGCTGGTTATTTCAATTGGTTGATGCACAAAAATCTTTTAACACTTGACAATGTTCATCTTTGACACAGCAATCACGCTTCTTTGGTTTCCAGCATAACCGTTTGTATCTTCATAACTGGAGTAGTACCGCTTTTGCATTTTGATAATTTATATCTGTAGTGAAATAGATGAAAAATGTTAAAATATTACTCTACTGGATTCCTTCAGAGAGGACGAGCTTATGATTGGTTCTAGTATAAAGAAATTAAAAAGTTTGTTTATATCTTACCCTGGAATTGCTCATTAATCATCGGCCCAATGATGCTCTGGACTGACACTTATATCCCCTGAAACCAGGTGGACACAAACACACATTACGTCGAATGCAAGTCCCATTGTTTTGACACTTTGGATAACAGCGCGCTGAAAACAAAAGAAAAAAATTAGTAATACCTCGATTTAAGGAGTCGGTGTGACCATTCAACGAAGTTCTCGAGAAAACGAAAAAAACTTTTCAGCCAGTTCAAAGTTACACTAAAAAGCATGGGATAGAAGAACAACTTTTCGATAGAAAGAGCACAAGTCAAAAATTAAGCGCATACGTGAATTCTACCTCCACATTTAACTTATATATCTCAACCGGCACGTGATAAACAGTGAATGCGGAACTGTCAAATACGGATGAACATTTTCCTATCGCTTTCAGTGCAGCAATATATATACAAACTCACTCAGAACTGTAGTTTCATAGTGAGACTATATAATATAAATATATATAATATAAAATACATTTAATGTTAGCAAAACGTTAGGTCATTGACACACCGTTACAAAACGGTTATACACTGTTACGTAATGATTAAAACATTATTCTTAAAGATATAAATCTGACCTAAAAATGTGACCTGCTGCCTTCTTTAGAGTTTATATGCTACTTTGACTACTTTGACGCTCTTTGCCATTTTGACGCCCTTTGCCTTCTGTTGTTCTGTTGTTAACTAAGAGATGTTATATGCAAATACTACTTTTTACTGTGGTGCCTTTTGTGTTCTGCTATTGTATTGTTTCTGATGCTTAAGAGATGTATAATAATAATAATGATAATAATAATAATAATAATAATAATAATAATAATAGTTTATTTAACACTTCTTGCAGTTTAAAAACTGAATAAACA
>JAOEHV020088338.1:0-15783 GCA_025447995.2 Isaurus tuberculatus
GCAACCCTACTACCAGATCTTTGCCTTTCAAAACAAAAATTTGACCCCCCTAACTTTTGAGTCTGGCTACGCCCTTGGTTACTATCAGTGAAAACTAGTATAGCTAAATAAGAGTTTCGCTTTAAGTTTAAGTTCCCATTTAAAGCATCGGAAACTTAAAGTTTTCATCGATTCATCAACTTCAGTCCAGACTTTTGGACCAAAAAAATTAATATTGAATTTTCCATAATTTGTTCCAATATTTGGAAGAGTAAAGGAGGATTTTGAAGATAGACGACTATGATAACTATGTCTCGTATTAGAACGAGTGAAAAAGTTATCGAACGCCTTTGGCAGACTTGACTTTGAAAATTGATACATAAAGCATGCAGTATAGAAAAGATTATATCATATAGTTTTAAAATCATGAGTCTAGCAAATAGTGGATTGGTATGAGCATCAAATTTAGCAAAAGATACGAATGGTTCTTTTTTTGTAGAACAACTAACGGTTTAATGTTTGTATTATAAGTGCTACCCAAACCTTAAAGCTATATGTGAGAAAAGGATAAACAAGAGCATAGTATAGCTGGGTTAAAATTTGACAGCTGATATAATGTCTTAGCTCGCATAAAATGCCAATACTTTTTGAAAGTTTCTTGGACATATTGTAAATATGGTCCTTTCAATTCAAATGTGAATCTATTAAAACTTTTAGGTATTTTATGCATTTTTTGGGGGTAATTTCTTTATCATTCAGATGAAGTGAAAATGAGTCGGAAATACGTTTTTGAGGTGTATGAAATAAAACATAATTGGTTTTATCAGTATTAAGAGATAATCGATTAGCACACAGACATTCGTGAATTTTACATAGTTAGTTCAGTGTTGACTGTTGTTTGAAGTACATGTACTGTAGGCTTTTATGAGGAAAGAATTTAGGTTCGAATCATCGGCAAAGAGATGAAGATCTAAAATTGAACTGATGCTTTGCTGAAATCATTAATGTACAATAAAAATAGAAGTGGGCCAAGGACTGAGCCCTTGGGAACCCCACAAACTATGAGTCGATGATGTACATCTGAATCGTAACAAATTGCTTTCTATTACTCAAATAGGATCGAAACCAGTCGTTGGCCATTCCTCTCACACCATAATACTCAAGTTTCTTTAACAATATACTGTGGTCCACTGTATCAAAAGCTTTACTGAGATCTAGGAACAATCCACAGGAAATCTTTTTGTCTTCGAATAGCCCTTTGAATTTTGTCTACTATAAGCAGTATGGCTTGAGTGGTTGAGCGATTATTCCTAAAGCCGAATTGGTTCTCGTTTTTAATATTATGTTTTTTAAGGAATGCTATCAGTCTCTTGTACACAAGCTTTTCGAGAAGTTTGTGAAATACGGAGAGCAAGGAGATTGGTCGATAGTTTGATATGATGGTATGACTATACTAGCTTTATGGACTGTTATAACACGAGCAGTCTTAATCAAGTCAGGGACTAGACCTGATGAAAATAAAGCATTAAACAAGTAGCTTATAATGGAAAGCTTAAAATATGCTTTAAAAGTTTAAGTAATTTAACTGGAATACTAAATGGACCAGAGGCTTTGTTTGCATTAAGCTGAAGGATTTCAGTTTCAATTTCTTTCGTTGTTGTTGGATTAATGAAAAAATTATTGCATTGTGGTTGTGACAAATAATCAGTGAATAATTCATTCGTGTGGGGAATGGCTTGGGCAAGTTTCGATCCAATGGAAGCAAAGTACTCATTTAAGTCATCTGCGATGGCTTTTGTGTCAGTAATAGTGGTATTGTTTACAACTATATTATTAGGGCATTGAACTCTTTTTGATTTGACTTTGATAAGCTGCTTTATACCTTTCCAGGTGTTTTTAATATTGTTCAAATTTTCATAAAAGTAATTGCAGTAATATTGTTTTCTAGTTATGTTAATTAAATGTTTAAGTTTATTCCTATAAAGTTTATATCTCGATTTATTTAGTTCACTTTTATTCTTAAGATAAACTTTGAAAAGTTTGTTTTTGATATAAATCGACTTTTTAATACCAGGGGTTATTCATGGCTATAAGTTCAAGTTTTGATTTCTCTTTTCGTAAGTTTTCTTAATGGGATATGTTTGTCAATAATGCTTGAAATGCAGGAATGGAAAGAACTGAAAATGACTTATTAACATTGTCTTTGGGTTGAAAGACTTCATTCCAATTTATTGACTGCACTTCATCAAGCAGGTCTTGCTCATTAAAATTAAAATAGTCCCGCCTAAATTCATTTTGACTTTTGGAGTAATGTGCTTGCTTGTTTATGATAATAAAATTAGGAAGATGATCAGTAATATCGTTGATTATATTACCGCTGATAGAAAAATGCTCTGTTGAGCTCAGAAAGGTTTTATCAATTAATGTTGCAGTGTGATCAGTGATTCGCGTTGGCTGTATGACTAATTTGGGGTAGAATATAATATGTGCCCAGGGTATTGACAAAATCCTGAGTTATAGAACAAGTATCATAGTTGAGTAAATCAATGTTAATGTCGCCCATGAATATACAAAGTTTGTTTTCATTTGAGATTTTGTCAGTAATTGAAAATAAGTATTCAGTGAACTTTTCTGTTTTGTTATTCGGGTGTCTATATGTGACACCACAAACCGAATATTTTTTGAGGATTTACACTGTTAGAAAGTGACGTCACGGAGAAAAACCGGTCAATCTAGTTTACAGAAAAAGAAAAAGAGACAGAAGACTTTTGAAGCGTTCAGAGTTTGGAGAGAAGAGAAGTTTTGAGGAATATTGTTAGAGTGAATTTATCGTGAAATAGATTTTGATTGGAACTCGTTAACTCGTCAGTGAATTGTATCGCGGATTTGAATCGGAACCCTTCGTATGGAAATAAATCGTCTTTCTAAGCAAATGGAGTAGTTCGTCAATTTATATCATACACCTTTTATCGGAACTTACTTGACATTGTTGTTTGTCACCAGCCTTACGCGCTGGATTCGTTAAGTTTAGTTTATACGAAGTAGCTAGTTTAGTTAGAGAGTTAACCACGAGTTTAGGTCGCTGTTTTCTTCCTGTTCATATTTCTCTCGTTAACGTCGTTATACATTTTTTCAATCCGAGACTCATATTCCTCAGTGACAGAAGAAAAGTCGTCCCTAATATGAAACTGTAAGCCGTGCCTTACATATATAAACCAACCCCTCCTGCATTGCTCAGGGTTGGTTGTGATAGAAAATCATAGCCCGGTTGCTCCGTATTGGATATCTGGTCTACATTCTGCTTAATTTTAGTTTCAGAAAGTCCAATGATAGTAAAAGGATGCGCCAGATCAGCAAGTAAATAACACACTTAATAATAATTAGCTGATAAGCTTCTAATGTTGCTATGAAACGCAGAGGAAAAATTGGCTGGAGAACATTGGTTTTCTTGTATTTTGCTACCAAACTGCGGCGTAGTGTAGTAATCAAAATCTTTTTCTTGAACAATATTCCCTTCAATATCGAAAATTATTTAGATTTGGAATATTATTAGGGTTCAGTGGCTCCATTATTTGTCAATAATAGAATTTAGTAATGTGAGATAGAGAATGTGTTCTAATTGAATAGATAAGGTCCCTACGCGCAAAAATTTAAAGTTATTCAAAGCTATTTTAGAAAAAAAATTTGAATACTAATCTGATGTAAATAAGGTTCATCTCAAAACAACAAGATAATCAAAAATGAATAATTCTATATAAAAAGTTTGGATATGCCTTGACTTATCTGGTTATCTAGGTGCGGGCCAGATGTCCTGCTGATACGTTCTAAATCCTTGTCATTGGACACAACCTTGGCTGGACTCTTTGTGTCTTTTCTTAAAAAAATGCGGCCATAATGGTCCAGATAAGTTTCAACTCCATTTCTCTTTTAAGCTTCAAACATTCAAGGAACAGCCGTTTGTTCTTTGGACTTAGATACAATACATACATGCAATACATATGATCTCTTTCGACCTACAAAACAACACCGAGTTAAAAACTGGTAATCTGCAGTAATTCTTTTTATTGCTATGCACCCTTCTCACAAGATATTTTTAAAAGAAAACAAAATGTTCAAGTCAATAATTTTATTACACCTAAACCATCCAAAATATTAGGAACAATAAAAACTGAAACCTTTATTTTCCTATGTTGACTTTTAATTATTCGGATACTAATTTAAAGATATTTTCTTATCTTACAAGCAGGAAAAAACGACTCTTAAATAATTTACTTATGTTTTGTTAGTAACAATAAAACTATCCAATTGCTGCCAACATATCTACATCCTGCAGCTGAAGAAACTGACACTTTATACCAACTAACAACTATTTATTTATTCCACTCCCTTGTTAGCTGATGCAATATAATTATGCAACACATGTTATTCTGTTAACCTTTTAACAATGAAATATATCGTTTGTTTTTTAACAAACAACTTTTCTTTTATCTTTCTCATTATCAATATGTTGACAATTATCATCATCATCATCAACTTTTTCTTCTGACTGGTCATAAGGTATGAAGACTGAAGTATCTCAAACATTATATGCTAAATTTTACTCGTGCCACGTACGCTGAATGACATTTAATATTAAATATGCGGTGACTATAGAGGCAAATTAAAGAAAGAATTAATTTATGATTCACAGGTTCACAAATAATACCAATACTTAAGATTGTACCCTTTAATTTATGTAATTTCATAATGGTGAATAGTATTTTAAAAGCTTGGAGCTTATTTTACTAATTATATCGCCTCACTTTGGGGTCTCAAACGAACTTCGAACAGTTTCGTATAATAGTTCCTACTTTCTTCGATAGCAGATAAAAGCTCTTCTGGTAAATCCCTGAGCTGTGTTGAATTACTTGTTGGAAGATTTCTTTCAAAGCCTGAGGTTTTGGCAACCGTGTCAAGCCATCCATTCCGTCCATGCCATTGATCGCACCATTCTGGGATGAAACCCGGTTGCCATGTCATCATACTTTCCTCAAACGCAATGCCTACCGCCTCACAATACTTTCTCATCATTTCTCGAGGGAACGCCACTAGATCGTCAGCATCAATCACAGCAGCAACCCGCACTTCATGTTGCTGAAGAAACTCGTATAACTCAAACATTTGACGGAAACCTCCCTCAACAGGGTCAAAATGATCCCAGCCAGTTTTTTCGGGGTTCGTACTCAGTCGGTACAACGAACAAAGTGACTTTTCTGGATCTCGTATTAAAAACGTATGCTCTAATTCTTTAAATCCATCCTCTAAGAACATTTCAAACTTGTTCTCAACGCAGTAGGCCATTTCCTTAGCGAAAACCAAGTCTTTGCCATCATAATCTTTTTGTAATGCCAAATTTACAGACCTGTAGGTGAAGCGTGGGTCAATAAGATTCGCTTGATATCTTGTGCTTTGCCGCTCGGGACCAAAATAATACGCGATTGTGTACGCTTCATGCAAAAGCTTGGCGGTTTTCCGATTTCTCACCGAGCGCGCAAACGCATTGGAAACACATCTGGGTGCTGTCCAAAGTGTTACTCTTTTGGTGGGTATAAAAGCCGTATCACACAGTTCCGACATTTCCTTTCCCTTGTTGACATTCAATTCACATTCTAGCCTTGGACTAGCAGGCAAATCCTGGGTACTATAATGGCCGAGAAGGCCTGGGCAAGTCGATACAGACAAGAGTACCGGATACTAAGAATGTGGTTGCTGACACCCTGAGTCGTATCCAGATTATAACGGTGGAGGACTGGTCACTAGACCTTATAAGAAGTCAACAGGACTTGTACCCAGTCATCAAGGAGGCAAAGGCGTGGTCGCGCAATGGTATGCCAACATTGCAGAACGTGCAGGGAGAAGAGCTACGAGCTTTTTATAGAGAATTTCCCAACTTGTCTTTGGATAAATAGGACAACGTTTTCCGGCGGAAGTGCAAAGGAGTTACCCAAATCTTCCTTCCATCAGCATTGAGGCCAAAAGCCTTAGAAATGTTACACGATGACACTGGACATCTAAGTGCTACCAAGACCAAGCATAGGGTGCAGGGCAGATATTTCTGGCCATTCATGGCAGGCGACATCGAAGAATGGTGTAAGAACTGCATCGTGTGTCAGCAAAGGTGAAATCCTGTTCCAGAACACAGGGCCCCATTGCAACCTGTTGTGATAAATTGTCCAGGACAATTAGTGACCATGGACATTGTAGAGTACCCCAAGAGTAATCGGGGAAGTCAGTACTGTTTGGTCATTATTGACCACTTCACCAAATGGTTAGAGTTATATCCCTTGCAAAATCAAAAGTCTGAAACAGTTCCCAAGAAAATAGTAGATGGATGGATTCCACGGCATGGTGCTCCAGAGCAGTTACATAGCGATCAAGGTACCAACCTTAACAGCAACATTATTGAAGAGATTCGCAAAGACCTGAAAAAAAGAACCACCCCTTACCATCCGCAGCCAGATGGAGCATCAGAGCGAAGCATAAGGACGGTAAATGCAATGCTGGCCAAGGTAGTGTCCGAGGACCAGAAGAACTGGAACCTTTACTTGTCTTCTACCTGCTTATCATACAACACAGCTATCCACAGTAGTACTGGATACACACCAAGCTATCTAGAATTTGGAAGAGAATTGCGTCTACCGAGTGACCTAATAGACCCATCAGTAGTTCTAGAGAAAAGACGTGACCATACCGATTTTTCTTCGCAATTAAAACACCGTTTACACCAAGCCTACAGTGCAGCTAGTTAGACTTTAGCATTTTGAAAGTGTCATTCGCGTCTTTCTTAACCCACGGTAGCAAATTTAACTAAATCTATGAGTTAAAATCAGATGCTGTGTCGGTGTTTCTATAGAAACAGTTTGATAAATTTTTTAAGTTATACACCGTAAAAGAATGAAAGATGCTGAAGTTTCGGACAGTAGTCCTTCGTTGGAGTGAAGTGTGTGGGAGAAAAACAGAGAGGTGGTTATCATAGTAATGCAAGGATAGATTGCCCAATGAGATAGGTAGGTAGAAAGACAAAAGGAAATAAAGGCATAGAAATATGTGAGAAAAATATAATAATAAAAAAAACCAAAAAGATTTAATTTATCAAACTTAAACCATGAGATTTTGGCAACGCTGCCCTTCCCAGAATAATATGAAGTAAAGGATGGAAACTCGAATCAACCATTTGAGCTGACACTCGTGCAATTTGGCTTAATTTTTGCATCCATCAAATCTTTGCTTTCACTTTCAAACTCCTTACACCCAAAGATAGATAAGTTTTCAAGCGATTAACGCACAGAAAGCCACAAAACATCTTTAATCGACGCTTAGAACAAGCAAAAATTTCAAATTATTAGCGATCAAAAGGCGAAATTAGCCGTGGCACCTAGATGCTGGAATGACGGGGAAACCGTTAAAAACGTCTGTAGTCTGGGAACCAGTAGAAAAATTAAGAATGGGGGACACACCAGCTGAAAAAGCGACAAAATCACCAATTTGTATTTCTTTCAGCCTTTGGGTTCCCCCATTAGTAAGTTTCTACTGGTTCCCAAACTAAAGACTACACCAAAAGCTATCTAGACTTTTTAGGCTGTCAATGAAACTAATAGAAATGCAAAATGCAGCTGGCTGGGATTAAGGCAGACTCTCGTAGGGCCCCTTTTCCATGATACAGCAAGCAGCAAGTGCACGAACCAAGCAACTGACTTATGATTTTGCTATAATCACAGTGCCAATAAACAGTTCTTCGATACTGGCAAGGTTTAAGCCTTCTCAGGCCTTGATGATGAGCTCAGACACCCGAGATTTGCCCAGAAATGCCAAACAAGAGAATGGCATTATTTTTGGCGGTTTTCACCTGAAAACGCTCGTCAGAAAAAGATTTGAAAAACGATGCGGGTGTCACGTGACTAGCGTTTATGTTTTATCACATATGCAGGCCATACTCAGTCCCCCAATATTTAATTAAGGAAAAAATAGAGTTTTTATAGGACGCCCCCCCTCTCCCCCCCAAAAAAGCCTCTTTTTCATACATTTTTTCAGGTAGACCCCGGCCTTAATTTTAAATTACTAAAATGGTTAACATGCATTATTAATTAACGACCAAATAATTGTTAGGGCGTCTTTTTATTGCTTTCGGAATATTTTTCTTCAACCCTAGCACCGCGAATTCCTTTGTAAAGAGTTTGCTTGCGAACACGGTTATTTTCAAAAAAAATTTTTTTGCTGCACATTTTTTAAAATTTTTATTTATTTCTTGCTATCAGAGATCCTTTAAACCAAAGAAATCAAATACAGCGTACCTTATATAGGATGAAACGGACAGTTCTATAGTATTTTTTTTTTAATTTCTTCTCATCGTCATGCTGGCGTCTTGCAGAGCCTAAATTCGACCAAATTGATGCGGGAAAGTTTGATTAATTTTTGATGTAATGAAAACATTTGTTCTACACATAAATTTATTTTCAAAAATAAACGACTTTAATCTTTTCTTAGCCAAAGAAACTCGTTAGTTTTTATGTGGTGGTTCTCATTAAAATTCACTCAGGCCGGGTCTATGTCACTTATTTATATAATTATTACAAGTTTACACTCATTTTAGTAAAAACTTTTCTTTATAAGAACGTGAGCATCAACAATGCCCTAAATTTATCAACATAGTAAGAAAATAAAAGGGCAAAGAATTTTTACTTTTTATACTGCGGAAGATACAAAAATTGATGCCATCTCGGTTAATATTCAAGTGGTTTCCATATGATCGCTGTGATCGCTGAAAACGAAAAAAGAGAATCGAATGTTCTTGAATTTTTTTCGGCCTCTTTCGGACTCATAGTCATATCGAACTTGTCCGCTACTTTCCTCCAGCAATCCATCTTCGTATACTTATTCTTGTAGTCTTTACTAAATTTGTTATACAAACAGTCATACTTCCTCCGTAAAATCAGCAACATCGGCAGATGAAATACGCTCCAAAGCCATTTCAAACCAGACAAAAAAATGTCGATCGAATACTGGGATATTTTGAGAAGCACGAGACTGATTAGACTAGGGCCAAATTCGCGCCTGAAACATGATGCGTAAACACCGAGTTAACATTTAATTTTCGATCGCTGGGATCGCTGAGATCGCTGAAAGTGATTCCCATTAATTTTTTTGGTGTCGCTCGGATCGCCCAGATCGCTGAAGAGTGATTTCCATATAATCGCTGGGATCGCTCAACCGATTTTTCAGCGATCCTGGCGATCCTAGCGATCCCAGCGATTATATGGAAACCGGGCTTAACGTTCGCAACTGTAATGTGAGATTTGCAGTTGCGTGTGTATCATATAGTAAACCGTACGTATCTTTGACAGATCTTTTTGTTTATTATTATATTTCTTTCTTGCCTGTCCGGGTAGCGGCTAAATAATAAAACGTATTTTTGCTTTCGGTTTTTCAGTTGAAAGAAAAAAATATAAACAAATGTAAACCCAATACTTGCATTTATGTATAGCACTTTTTAAGAACATTTGAAACTGAATTCCTTAAAATGTGCTAAAATAAAGTAAAACTTTACCACTCTTTTCCCCAAAATTAGACATTTTGATAAATAGATCGATGAGTAAGTTTCCCCTACCCTTGCTTTCAAATAGCCAAGTTTTTATTAACATAAAACACAAAGAGACTTTTATCTGAGTTGCATTCAATAAAATCGATAATAAAAATTACTTTTAAAAAAGATACTTTTAAAATAGGTTTGACGGTCGCAGAACGGATGACTTTGTCTCTGATCCTCGACCACGTTGTGCGCTGTTTCACCCTAACTTTTACTATTTTTCATTGACATTGTATATAGAGATAGAACCGGGGAGTTTTAAAATGAAAAAAATAATCTTTGATTTCTCATAAATCAACTTTTAAAACAGCTTGTTTTATTTTTTTCACTTTAGTGCTGAATTTTTTACCGACTGTCTGATAGATGAAATTTTAAAATAGAAGCTATAAACGGTTTTGTTGTAGTATTGAAAACTTTGTTACTAACATTTCTTTGCTATTTTTTAACAACTTATTTATCAATGACTAGTTTACTTACGAGAAAATTAAATATCCTTAATGATCTACTAAACACTACAGTGCCCAAATGAAACAACTGACCCCATTTCAGTATTTTTTTGTGAACTTTCAATTCGAAGGCTTAGAATATAAACCAATAGTATAAGAGTTAAATATTGATGTCCCCTTGTAATCAAAAACCCCTATTTTATATCAGTCTATTTACATAATTGTGCCAATATTAATCGTATATCTTAGTACGTATTAAACAATAATCCAAATAAATTTCCATAATTCATTCTACGCCGTGGCAACATTTTTAGGTCGTATACGAGATGCATAGAGTTTGTCATAGTATTTCTTGCTTTTCTCGATGGTTGATATAACTTCCTCTGGTAGCTCATTTAAATCAATCTCTGTTTTCTTGGTCGTAGAAGTCTTCCGGTGGAACCCTGAACTTTTCAAGGCGTCGTCATGCCAACCAGCCCAAACGTCCCACTCAGGAATTGGCCCTGGTTCCCATGTTGTCATCTTCTCCTCGTACTGTATCCCAATTGCCTCGCAATAACTTATCAAGGTCTCGTTGGGGAACGCTAGAAGGTCATCAACGTCCACAATAGCTGCACCTCGCAGCATATGCTTCTGAAGAAACGCATACAACTCGTATATCTGTTGAAAGCCGGCCTCGATAGGATCAAAGTAATCCCAGC
This sequence comes from Isaurus tuberculatus, assembly GCA_025447995.2. NCBI lineage: Eukaryota > Metazoa > Cnidaria > Anthozoa > Zoantharia > Zoanthidae > Isaurus > Isaurus tuberculatus. Next base: position 10,749 of record JAOEHV020088338.1, read on the forward strand.
CAGTAAGTTTTGGGTTCGTCGACAGCTTGTACAAAGAATAAACAGCCTTCACGGGATTTCGGATTAGAAAAGTATGTTCAAAATCTTTAAATCCATCTTCTAGAAATAAATGAAATTTGTTTTCTACACAATAGGCCATGTCTTTGGAAAATAACAAATCTTTTCCGTCATATTCTTTCTGCAGCGCCATATTAACAGCTCTGTAGGTCGCTTTTTCGTCAACGGGAGTGGCAAGGTATCTGGCGCTCTGCCTTTCAGGACCAAAGTAGTAAGCCGTTGAGTAAGGCTCATGTAGAATTTTAGAGTTCTTCAGTGTCATAATTGATCGCTCAAACGCGGTTGATACACACCTCGGAGCTGTCCACAGCAGGACTCTCTTCATAGACATTTCACCGCTTCTTGTCAGGTTTTCTTGGTAATTTCAGTTTAAAAACAGAAGACCGTTCTGATTGACTGTTGATTTTGTGAAATGACTGCCACGACAGAAGATATTTATGTCTTGCTGTTGTCGGTTGTGATCGTAGTTTTAATCGAATCTCTCAGTTGCCGGTTCTTTCAATTCTCTGCTGTTGGGCTCTCAATTTATAAAGTTATGACAAGATGCCCACGTTCTGGTTTAAATGACGTGTTATACGGTTTGGTTTCACCTGGAGAAGCGGGTGTTATTGCAGAATCCTGTGGATTAAAAACACTTCCAATTAAGACCAATCAGTTGACACAATTTGAACAACAGTAATCGGTGATATGAAAGAAATTACACTGAAGAAGCATAGTGGTTATTGTTGTTTTTCAAAAAAAGAAAATAATGAATTGCCATTCACTGGCCAACAGCTTCTTTGGCACGGCTCGGAATAGTTTATTTATCATTTATGCAATATTTCCTCGGATTTGTAATAGCATTATAAATCGAAGTAAAAATGACAGATAAAAGGACAAAGTACTCATTGAACAGCGAACCGAGTTTGGTTACACCTGTTTTCCGAAATTTAACAAATATCGCAGCATCTGTGACGTCAGAAAATGAACGAAGTCTGATTTGAAAATCAAAACTATACAGTAAACATGTACAAATTTCTAGGTATTAAAAGACTGTGGGTTAAGTTCTGCTTTTTAGAAAGTTTGAATAAATAGTTCCTTGAATTCTGTTGAAAAACGGAGGCAAGGTGCATAGAACATTTGATGCAAGAATGTGATAACATCTGCTTTGCCTGGATGATATTTTCGATATCAAACCGGAGTGATCCATGTCGCGGGCGGAAAAAACCTTGCGGGGGGTAAAAAAATCTGAGTTATAATTTGCTATTAGCAGAATTTGTTTATTTAAAAGGCAATAAAAAGTTAATTCAAAACTTCTCAGAGACGATATGAAATACTCTAATTTCATACCTTTTTAAGTTTTACTTTTGGCAAAGCAAATGATGAGCTTTTATAAAAAGTGATAGTCTGGCACTAGTTGTTGTATCTCAAGCGAAATCTGACGGGTTCAATATTTCAGTAACAAAATGTAAAAAGATTAAAAGTGGTTGCGTCCTGATAAGAACTGAACTTTTGATAATCGGGTGAATCTTAACCGAAAGTGAACATACAGTAGACTTATCAGTGACAAAAACGTACACTTTTTGGCAATATGGTTATACCACATCGTATTGAATTGGTCAAAAACAAGACCAAATTAAATTTTTCCCTCTTGCATGAAACATTTCAAATAACTCATGTATTAAATTTGAGGTTGAATTTTTAATAACTCCATTGAAACACAAATGAAAATTGAATACGAAAATAAGAATTTTTGTTTGAACTTGATCGTGAAAATTTTTTTTTCTGTAATACTGTATTGAACCTTTTCGAAAAACGAAAACCTTTAAGCTTATCAATAAAGAAACAGAATTAAGAAAGACAACACGCCGGATTTTGTCTTGCCTAATTTAAATCTGTTTTTGCGTTAAGTAAGCAAAAACTTAAACTGGTGTTAATACATTCTCTTTGCGTGTTTATTTTCCGATTCAATTTTTGCTTTCGTAGGAACATGCAGCGCGTTGGACACTCGAGAATAAAATGAGAAATAAGGTGAAGTTCGTTGAATAAATATTATGAAACTGTGTTTCTAGAAAATTATTTCCTCCACTTAAGGCGCAGTTTTAACTAACTGTAAATCATCACAATCTATTTAGTAACAAGAAATAACTTATTTATTAGTTATAAAAGATTTCTAAAAATAAATTGTTATTTGTAGAACAAAGTTGTGGATATCGTTCGTATCATATAATTTATATGTTAACTTTCATAAACTATAATGTCTTTTTATTTAAACCTTATATGTGTTTTCTACTTTTATTATTAAAGTAAAACAATTTCATCTTAAACGTTTTTTTATAAAAACTCCCTGAAAACTAAAACACAAAGCTGTCAAACTCAATACATTTAAAAAATCTTTTTGTCTCAACTTATTTTTTTCATCTAAGGGTATATAAAAAGTATACTAATAAGGATAAAAATTAATGAATTACTTGAAGGAGTTTCAATCTAAGGGCTCCTTTCGTATTCTTAACCACACTAACTTTTCCTCAGAGCTTTAGTTATGAAAGAAAGTAAAATTAATGTGTCTTACTTTTTTCTGCCATAAATCAATAAAAACGTTTCGTAAAAAACTAATTCATATCGATTCGCATTTTTGGAATTTTAAACTAAAGAAAGACTTAGGCAACCTTTTTTCAAAGAATTTGCCCATGGTGTTTGTGTTTTTTTTTTCAAATATCCATTTTGTCGGCTGGAACATTTACACTTTTTGTTAGAGATTGTAAAAAAAAAAGCCAAGATGGTGCATTAATCGCTCCCGTGATATTTTTTTAACGGTTTAACCTGCTACTTAACTTTTAGCTTCCACTGATGAAAAATCTTTGAACCAGTCGATGATTTTAACTTTTGAACCATTATTTTTCTTTATCTTTAGAAATTATTGGTGTTATCCGTACTAACTTTTGAATCTGATGGTGCTGGTGGTGAAACCTTATAAAGTGATCACACTTTCATTTGCTTGTCTTGAAGAGTAGAAAAGATTTCTGTTATTGACTCTATAACTTTTGAACCAGTTGATGAAGTCCTATAAATGGACCATTTGTTTTAAAAAAGTAAAAGCGATAGCCGGTGTTATTCATTCTAACTTTTGAACCATCTGATAAAAATCGTGAAATAATAATTCATTTTATTTGTTCTTAAGAGTAGAAACAATCGGTGTTATTGAACCAAAAAGGAAAAACAAACTTAAAAAAAAAATTCTTTCTTTTGCTAAATTGGAAAAAAGGTATACAGTTTTTCTGTAGCTCAGAATTTTGACTTTTTAAAAACTTATCCGGAAAAGAACAAGTATTTTCTAAAAGTGATCCTAGACCTGTATTATTGAGCAATGAGTACTAAAAATAAACTTTACCTTTATTGAGAAGCAAGGCAACGCGGTTGAATTGCTTATCGCTCTGCACAAAATTGGCAAATTAAAATTAATTGACTCATTAAAACCGCTATGACGTGTTTCGCTGTTCACAGTAGTCTTTGTTTTGCAAATCTACTTTTTTCAACAAGTTAATTCAACTCAGTTAATTATTAGCATAATTTTTCAAGAGTCGCTTTTCAGTCGCCAAGCAAACGAAATATTTTTTTTCATTATTATATGGAATATACTAGTCGTCATTAAAACCTAATTAGCGATAATATTGATTTATAGAGTTTGAAGCCTTATTCTCAAGGTTTTTGAAAAAACTTGTAATTGACATAAATTTTTAAAATCTTAAGAATAGTTAAGATTTTTGTTGATTGCATCTTTGCGAGGGATTTGTAAAAACAGATTTCAAATGCGTCAATTGAAACATAGAGCTCAAAGTAACCTTGGCATGGTTATTTTCGTGTTACCGAACCACAAATTTTGATTTTTAAAATGAATCTCTTGCGGTTCTTGTGTTTTTCAGTGTAAGATATGGACTTTGTTCTGTACTTGCCTTTATCGTGAGCGTTTTTTTCCAGCTAAAATGCATTTCATGCTGCTCGGAAAATAATTAATAACCCTTTATTTAGTGTAGAATTAGTTATGTTTTATTGGTTGGTGATTGCATAGTAGCCCAGCAAATGCACAAAAATTAAAAGTGGTTCCACTATTTAGCAACAGTAACTTCTTGGTTTACAGCTTGTAGAATTTCATCCCTCTTTCTACTAACAAGTTACCGCAGGGTCCTTTGTGCATCTAGAGATTTTAAAATCTTTTCTATTTTCAAAGGGAAGGCGGCGTGGTTGGCGCAGTTGGTAAGATCTATGCGTTACAACCACAAGGTCCAAGGTTCGATTCCTCGGCTCTACCGAAAATTGATCATTTATGACCTTCTCAGTTTTCCACCAAAGCTTACTCAGCTTTCCATCCTTACGAGGTCGGTAAATGAGTACCAGCTTCGGCTGGGAGCTAACCTATGATGGATTATAGTGTCCCGTCCAGGGGAAGTCAAACACTCTCATTCGCTTAACACTACGGAAACCGGAGATAAGCGCCGGCTCCATGGGCCACTAGGCTTGTAAAAGAATTTAGCTTAGCATTTTAAAAGTTTTCTAGTTGACCAAAAACGCATAAAATTGTTGTTCTCTATCTAGTGATGGCTAATATCGGATTTTTTTTTTTGGTTTAAACAAAACTCTTCTTCGCTATTGTAAAACGTCAGGACTTACGTCATTAGTTACTCCTGACAGGCTAGCTGTGCTACCCCGTTTACACCTGCTCACCACAGTATAGCTAAGAAAGAGGTTCGGGTTTTCTTAGACGTAAACAAGAACAGCAAAATTGTAATATAGAGTCAGTGTGCCTAGTGTGATAGCACAACCGTGCTAGGTCTAAGTACTTGGAGCCTCTAAAATCGGCGCTAAACTAAGGCCACGTTGGTAGCTGGCATTACTCCTTAAATGCACATTAAACAACTGTGAGTTATATAACAAATAGATTCCATGTTAGCGTGCGTCTGTTCAGTAATAGATCACAGAATGACGTCAAACTGTGGTAAGA
>JAOEHV020088448.1:0-10447 GCA_025447995.2 Isaurus tuberculatus
GAGCGGGTGATACAGCTTCCGTCTTTTCTCTGTGCGATGACCTGTGAGCCCTTTCGGTACTGAACCATTAGCGGCTGGCTCTCATATGGCAGTGCTCCTTTATGGGCTACTTGTCTCCGAACCAGTACTGGGTCTCCCACTTGGATCTCTGAGGTCTTCACTTGCCGTTTTCTATCTGCATAGCTCTTCATTTGCATCTTTTTCGCCCAGTCTCTTTGGTACAGTTCTTCAAACTCCAATTCTCGCGGGATCTTGCTGGCCGGTAGTCTGGTGCGGAACTTGCGATTGGGATACACGATGTTGGCAGGTGCTATCTTTATGGTGCAGTGTGGTGTCGCCCGGTATGCACGAAGGAAGCGGTAAACTTCTTGTTTGTAGTTTGCCCCCATCAGCCTTGTGATCTGGTATACCTTCTTCAATATTCTCATAAACTGCTCCGCCTCACCATTTGCCTGAGGGTTCACTGGTGTCTTGCGCTGGTGGTTAAAGCCAAGGTACTTGCTAAAATCATTAAATTCGCTTCCGTTGAAGGGTGGTCCGTTATCGCTTCCCACCGTGACTTGTATTCCAAGTGATGCAAACATTCTGTCCAACTTTGGTACTACAGCCTTAGCACTGGTGCTCGTGACAAACTCCACCTCAGCCCATCTTGACTGCTTGCATACCACTGCCAGTAGGTACTCTCCTGTGTGTATGGGACCCCAGAAGTCCACTGCTACCTCTTGCCAGGTCTCAGAGGGTATGCGCAACATACGTAGAGGCTCCTTCTCCTGTGAAATTGTCACCACTTGGCACGGTTGACAGTGCTGTATGTGCGCTTCCACCATTCTGTCTAGCCCTGGAAACCATAGTCTCGACCGCAAGTACTCTTTCGTCTTTGTTATGCCCTGGTGCCCTACATGTGCGAGTCGCACAATCGAAGTCTGGTTCATTGTTCTCCATTCTAGCGTTCTTGCCTGGGACATAGTTTAATTGGACGTTGAAGCCCTGCAATCTAATTCTAATTCTTTCTAGCCGTATTGGGGCTGTTGCTCGGTGGCTTGTGAGCAGTGGCACTAGTGGTTTGTGATCTGTGTTGACTCTGAACGCATCTCGAAGGCCATACAGGTATATCTGGTTTGCGAGTATACCCCACTCTACTGCTTTGGCTTTTTTTCTAACTGTGAGTATCGCTTTTCAACCTCAGTAAGTGCTCTAGAACGATATGTTACAGGTCTCCATCTTCTCACTTGTGGATCATATTGCTTCAACGTGACTGCTATTTCGTTGGGTCCAACATCTGTCTTTAGCTGAGTCTTTCTCTGCGGGTCGAAGTAAGCCATCACGGTGTCTCCCGATAGGAATGCTTTGACACTTTCAAAACACTGCTGGCATTCCTTTGTCCAACGGAACTCGGCATCTTTCTTCATTAGTGCTCTGAGCGGTGCAGTTACCTGGGCTAATCCTTCCATAAACTCTGCGTTTGCTCCTGCAAAGAACAAAAAGGATCGTACCTCCGCTGCTGATTTAGATGGCCCGGCAGCAACCGTTTCTGGGTCTGGTGAGATACCCTCTCTTATAAACATCTTGCCAAAGAACTTGACAGCTGACAAGTCGAACCTGCTCTTCTTTAAGCTGAGTGTTATACCATTGTCCCTCCATAACTGCAGCACATTTCTCAACGATCTGTCGTGTTCCTCTTGGCTCTTTCCAAAGATTAGAATATGGTCATAGATGCTTATGGCATTTGGTTCTTGGGCTACCACCTTTTTAAACTCCTCATTGAATATCTCGGCTGCGCTGTTAACGCCAAAGTGTAGTCTTTTAAAGCGCTTGAGCGTGTAGAAAGTGGTCAGTTTCCTGCTCTCTTCGGCCAGTTCTAGTTGCATGTAATCATCATTCATGTCTAAATGCGAGAAGTGCTTTGCACATTCAACCTTGTTTCTAATTCCCTCAATGTGGGAATAGCGTGTCTGGTCTTCCCGATATATTGGTTGGCGTCTGTCATGTCTAGGCTGGCCCTTATACTTTCTCCATCTTTCTTAGGTGTTATGACTACGTTGCTGCACCACACTGTTGGCTCGTTCCCTACATCCTCAATTATATCCATTTCTTCCCACTTGCTCAAGAGCTTGTCGAACTTATCTTTCAGTGGGATCGAAATTCTGCGTTGCTTCTGTCCGACCCCTTTAGCATCCGGATCCACGTGCAGTTTAACCTTGACCCCTTTGACCTTGCCTATACCAGTGAAGACGTCCTTGTATTCTTCGACCAGGCTGGTGATAGACTCCTGGTTTTCTCTGCTCCCTGGTCAGCTTATGGTGGTTGTTGCCTGTAAGTGGTATTCTATCAGGCCCAGATTTTCTGCCGCCTGTCTGCTTAATAGCGCAACCTTTCCTTGGCCTCGTACCACGTACACTGTTTCTTGAACCACTCTGTTTCCTTTACTCAACCTAGCTTTGAACCTTCCTGGGATTGGTAGTCCTAGGCCTTTCCCTTCTCCTGAGTATCCCCTCACCGTTACTTTGGTTGGTTCTAGTAAGCTGTTTCTCATCACCTTAAAATGTTTTTCTGTGATGACTGTTACATCCGCCTGTGTATCAACATGTAGGGTGATTGGGGTGCCATTCATTTCTAGATCCACGGTTGGGTTGCTAGAATGATGGGAAGTAATCTGGTATGTGTAGGCTTCCTCAGAATTTTCTTCTGCTTGTGCAGTGTAATGTATTCCCACGGCTTGATCTGACTCCACTTGGTTTACTCGTTGACTGCTTCGGCGACCCGTAGTGCAACACACTCTTGTAAAGTGGTTCATTCCTCCACATTTAAGGCGGTGTTTTTCATTTGCAGGGCATGGCTTCATGTGAGAATGTGCTTTGCTGCCGCACTTTGAACACGTTTGCTCACCCTGAGGCCATCCTCGATCCTTGTTTCTTGAGCTGTAGCGGCCAGGCTTGGTGATTTTCATTAAATCTGACTCTTCCTTGAGGTTATTTGCTTCTGCACCTATCATGATGTTCCCTACCGTCGCAATCTCATAGGCTTTAGCTAGTTCTCTTACTGCTTTGAAATCCCCATCTTTTCGAATAATTTCGTTTCGCAGCTCCCTATCGTGTCTTTACTATAGTCAGCATAATAGTGGCTTGATCTAGAGTGATTGGAAAGTCACAATGCCTCCCTTGATCTCTGCATTTTGCTTCAAAGTCTGAAAAGTACATTCCTGTCGGCCATTCTGTGTTAAAGAGCTTCTATAGTTCTAGTGTATTGTTTCTACTGCTTTAAAATGCCTGTCTAGCTCTTGTAAATGCGAGTCATAATCTGAGGGCTCATGAGGCAGACTTTCGATAATCTTTTGGAGCTCTTCGCCTCCCGCTAAAAGCATCAAGTCTAATTGATCTTAGTTACTCACATCCATCCATCGTACAGCTCATTCAAAACGTGCTTTCCAAAGTCGCCATATTTGTTCACGTTCTCCGGGCTCTCCGCTTAGATTGAGAGCTCCCACACTGGCTCTGACGTTCGTCAGAATTCCGGACTTGCTGCTCCCTCTTTGTGTTGTCTGATTTTCATCTGCCATCCTTCTTTTCTATCCTCGTCGCCAGTTTAATGATCTGTAATAAGTTACACATCGATTGACGCCATCTTACATAACTAGTATCAGCGTCCTGGCCTGCAGGAGACTCGTGTTGCCTTAGTTCTAGGTACAAGCCTAAGCGTTCGATACTACAATTTCAAATGAATTCAACAGTCTTCACTGAGGCTAATTTACTAAATGTAAGGATGATTCAAAATTTATATAAAATTGTGTATATCTCTCTTGTGTTTTAGTTTGTCTGTATGGGAGGAAGCACAAATCGCATGAAGCAATTTGCTATGTTTATACAAAATGAATTGAAAGATCAATTAAACAGTGATGCAGCTTCTGAGCCCAAAAACGTTTCCCGATCAGATCGGTATGTACTGTACAAAGTTGGCCCAGTTTTGGCAGCAAATGTAAGTACATCTTATGTATAATTATATAAGATTTAACACTGCTGTATGAATTGAAATTGAGAGATGGCAATGCACAAGGCCAAAATGCTTTGAGAAAACCAATCAAGGAATCCCTATCCAACTCATGTTAGAATGGAAAATGGACAATAAACAAAGATGATGAAGATTATTTTGAGCTAAAACAGCAAGCCTAAAGTAACAGAGCTTTCAAGTTTTAAAAATAGACTTTGTGTTCACTTGTGCTAGACATTAGGTGCCAAAAGTTAAAAATTAAAGTGAAAAGATTCAGTGTCAGTGTAATAGATTTTATCATTTATGAATTTTAATTACTGTGTGTGCATGAAACAATAGAATATCTTGATTAATTTACAGCATGGAATCGGTGTTCCCTCTCTGATGGTTGTACTTCAAGAGATTCTGAAGCTACTTCACCATGCAGGAGCTGTAGGAGTTCACTTTTTTCGGATTGGTACCTGTGGGGGGTTAGGTAAGGCTGTGTTTGCTAACAAACGTTTTTGTGCTTGTCAAAATGGAATCCAGCTTCTTAATTTCAAGGACACAGTTGAAGATGTTGTTAGTGGGCTATGTCAATGATTAGCAGGTTCAGGTTTTTGTTGATTGGGGCCTATTGCTGGCTAAGCATACCAATATGCTAGCAACAGTGGCATTATAACGCATGTCAGGTAAAGGTATCTCTGATTGATAACTGCATTTTGGACGTAAGCCTGTAAGCGCCATGACGATGCTTGCTGCTGTGTGGGTTATCACTGCTAACTTACACAACATGGTCTCCTGAACACCACTCCGTTTGACGCTTTCAACTCCTTCACTTTGCCAGTGGAAATTTCACATGCTTATTAATTAGTCCTGGAATTTACAAGATCCAGATCATACTAAGTCGATCCCCTTGATCACGTTTTCTGCTTGAGAGCTCTTTTGTGAGCTCCACCTAAAAGTTACTTTGGGTAATATTTGTAATCCATTCAAATCGTTGCGCAAGTTCCAATCATTGCAGAATTAAGCACTTGACGAAGTGAGCCATGTCTTTTCGCAAATCCTTCAGATTTGACCTCTTAGATGGACCAGCAAATTAAGCTTCTTCTCTGATTCTGCATGATACTATGTCCTTCAGCTTTTTTACAGGTGCTTTGGTAATAAATGAGACAGATTCAGAGGTCTGACAAGTTTGATGTATCCTTCCGAAGACTGCACTTGCATTTTCTATACGTGTCGTGACCTGACGTCAACCATACGGCCGGTTTTTATTAAAATACCACTGAAATAACAGTACTTCTTCAGGCCGTAGTTGATGATCACGTATATGGCTATCTCAACTCAGACCTTCCAACACTGCTGGATGCGAATGCGTGAGAACTTTTTCAGATAGTACATTACTTGAATGAAGGGGGGGGATCAGCAAAACCCTCCGTAAAAATTTGAAATGAAGTAAATGTTTTATGTACGTTTATTGCTAACGTTAAGGCAGTTACTTGCGTTCACTTTCAAATCTTATGTCGTAACTGATAACATACTCCCTTATCAGCTTTGAATCGGTTAATAAACTCGATACAAATTACAAAAAAAACAGCCTTACTTCCAGCAGAGCTTAAACGTCACTGTTTAGTTTAGGCTTAGCTCTTATGAGCTTGCTTGTACTCGTATGTGGCAGACTTGGCTGCTCTTAAAAGAGACTGCGGAGGAGCAAAACGTCTGAGGCTACCTTGGATGAGGCGGTACGCGAAGCACTGTGATGATCACTTCGTGTGTGCGAACACTGAAATACATTTGAGTTAGTTTTTATTTTACCAACATTTTTTTGAAAAATGCGTGAGAATGACGTGACGATGCGTGAGAGCATGTGAAGGACTTCAAATGCGCGTGTCTCACGCGAAATGCTTGACTTGAAAGGTCTGTTTACTAGAATACAGTCAATAACTTGTAGCCGCTAATGTGGACACTAAGACTACGTTGGTAGCAGGCATTATTACTCCTTACGTTACACGACTCTATAATTCTTACCTATAATAAAACAACGAACCAATGTGAGTCTAATGTATCTCTGAAACCCAATCAAAACCTTGAAGTGGCAAACTCCGTATATGTTGTTAACTTTAATTTTCCGAAAACATCCACTAATTCTCTAGACAACTGTATGGAATTTAGAGCAATGATGGGTCAGTGGTGTTTCTATCTATTTGCCATGAATGGTTTTAGAAACAGGTTTTTGTTTATTTTGTATTTAGGCTGTTGCTTTTATTAGTGCAAATAATGCTGTTAGTATTTCAGTGCTGGGTATCGTGACACTGACAGTCAAACGTTTGTTGTTTCTAACTCTAACACAGGTCTTGCACCCGGTACCGTTGTTATTACTAAGGCAGCTGTGAACCCCTTGTTAGAACCTTACCACGAGCAGGTTAGTATTGTAACAAAGGGTTTTGGCTTGGTTCAAACAATAACAGCTGCAGATGGTTGTTAATCAGCTGACAGTAGTTCAACTAAAGAGACTTTATGCTTGCACAGTATGATTCTCCTTCATAAAGACCGCTTGGATTTTAACGCATCTCTTTCCGAGGGCTCGCACTGCTCCTGGAATTCCTGGGAAAATCCTGTATTTTTGAAAGAATTTTCCAAGGCCCTAGAAAACTCCCAGAAATTTTTCTTTCTGGCATCAACTCGTGGAAAAATCCTTGATTTTCTCTGTTAATAACAGTTATAATAAATGAAGATTTTCGTAAATCGTTTTTGCAAACTAAGAAAGCAGTTTGCAGTTATGAGTGATACTTTATAAACACTCCGAGCCCCTCGGGATATTGTCAGTACTTGGCGTAGCTATTAAGTTTCTGCCGAGATATTCAGAAAAAACTTTGAACTTTGGTTTAGTATGTTGTTTTTCCTAAAAGAAAACTTAATAAATGAAACTTCAAATTCTAAGGTCCTTGATTTTTTTAAATTTATATCCTTTAATACTCCTGAAAAACTTCTGGAACTTTATAATTCCTTTAATAGTAGGACGAACTCTGTCTTTCAATCCGTTCCTTTAACATCTTCATCTTGTTCATTATCTCCCACAATTTAAAATGGTGGTAAAATGAGAACTGTGATTTTCCTTTTTGTGGACTGGGAGAAGAAAATTTACTTTACGAGGACTGTGTTTTTAGCATTGGGAATGGGATGAAGATTTTTGAAAATCTGGACGAAAATTGACTGACAACTGGGCTTTGGTACCCCCTCCCCCACTTTGGGACCATTGCTATTGTATATAGCTATTATTACTACTAATTACTACTACTATTACTACTACTACTACTTCTACTACAACTACTGCTATTGTAACAACTCTTGCTTTCACTACTACTACTGTTACTACTACTACTACCACTACGACTACAACTACCAAGCTGTTTCTAATTTTCAGCGCTTATTTGCGACAACTTGAGATTGAAATTTTTATGATCATCTTCTAACATAGTTTAAGGTGCTGACGTTTCGACAAATTAGTCCTTCGTCAAAGCAACCCAGGAATTTACCTTGATGGATGGGCTAAGACTGTAACGTTAACTCCTTTCACTATACTAACGTATCTACAAGCGTACATACTTTAATAGTTCTTAAGTTTATACAACGAGTATATTTAATGTTTTCGTGTTAACAGATAATTCTGGGGAAAGTTACAAAGTACTCCACCGCTCTTGACGAGCAGTTGAGCCAGCAGTTGTTGGAATGCAGTCTTGATATTCCAGTTGCCACTGGCAACACAATGTGCACCAATGATTTCTTCGAAGGTGAATGATTTCTCTTATCGTTTTCCGTGGTTGCGTTAAGGCTGTAGCACTGATATAAAACTAGCAGTAATATTAATCGCAGACAATAGTTAAGTGCTTTTGATTATAATCACGTGATTCTACAAAAAACCGATTTCGAAAATCACCGGTGATCCACATTAGTTACTAAGGCACCACCGTTGCGAGTGAAGTCGCGGCTTTTGTGACAACTGACGTGCTGCCGCCCGGCAAGTCGAAAATCGTTAACAGTGACTGTGGATGGAATCGGGCTTGATCTGGCGGACAACGTTGCGATAAGTAAGCGTTCTCCTTCGTCGAACGCAATAAGAAAGAAAGAATTAAAGGAAGAGAGGGAGGGAAAAAGAAAGAATTACAGAAAAAAAGATAAAAGTCACAATATAGTATCGGTTTTCATTGTCAGACTTTTACTGTTGCGAAGCAACTACGGGATAGTTCGGCCGCCGTTGTCTTGTTGCAATGGGACAGTTGTCATTTTCTTTAACATGCGTTACATACAACAAAAATTTTCAATGCTTATTTGCAGGCCAAGGTAGACTGGATGGTGCATTTTGCGATTACACAATGGAGGACAAACTTGAATATCTAAACAAGTTGCATAAAAGTGGTGTACGTAACATCGAGATGGAATCGATGTGCTTTGCAGCAGTGTGCAAGCGGGCAGGAGTCCCAGCTGCTGTCCTCTGTGTGACTCTACTCGATCGTCTGAACGGTGATCAAGTCGAGCTTACCCCTAAACAACATGAAGACTTTCAGCAAAGACCGCAAATAATTGTCGCAAACTTCATAAAGATTCATTTGGAAAAGCTTAAACAGATTGAAGAATGGCAGCCAGAGAATAAAAAACAAAAGCAATGAATAACAATCAAGATTTTCTTAACAGTAGATTAAATTAAGACATGCCAATGTCAATTTAAATGTTTGTTCACCGCCCAAATGCACTAGTCAATGTAAATCCACGCCCTCCCCCCCATCCCCGGGGATTAGGCACAGAGTTTTCGAGCAGAGCTAGTGCCCCGCCATGCGGGACAATTTCAAAATATTAATCCTCCGCCATTTTGGGGGCATCCAAGCAATGCGAACTCATCACCTTTTTTCTCTATCTCACGACTCAACAACTTAATTTGACTGGTGCATAAGTATAAAGTAGGAAGCATACCTTTCGAGTTAACCATCCTCTGACGAAGGGCGAACGGGCGAAACGTGAGCTTCCTGGTTTATATACGGCGATGATCAAACCGTGTTTTAACTACCTGACGACGCACTGTAGTAAAATTTGAAAAATTATTCAATGACATGAGATTGAATTAAGATTGGGAACTATGATCAATTAAATTGTCTACATTTTCAATTAAGGATTATGGGTAAAGTTTAATAGTCTTCGATCTAGCAAGGCGGACAATTAATTTATTTTTTTACGTTACAAACGGCTAGGATTTGTTGTTAATTTATTACTATAAGTGTCGAGATGTGTATTGGTTACTTCACAATAAAATTGTTGCTGTTTTGCACTCACTGGATAGAGTGTCCTAAGAGAGAATCTTCTTACTTCATCAACCTTGGTCTTCGAGTAATAGGTACTACTTATTAACCGAGAATGAGGTCATTACAGGGAAATCTTAGACCAAGGCCTTTTACAACAAGACAGAAGTCTGAGATTTCCCTTTAATGACCGAACGAACGAGATTATTAAGCTATTTATTATATGGCCTTTAGTCTGTTTTCGGAAGAAAACGAAAAAAAAAACACCGGAAATTGATTTCCATATACGATTGCGCGCGCACTCATTTCAAACGATGTTCTCTCAGCCGAATCGACAGTCACGAAAAACTGGCAAAAATTATTTCTTCAAAAATAAACAGTCAAAAATAAATATCAAAAAAAATATCTCATGACCGGTCATTACAGGGAAATCTCGCCCTCCCAGCAGCCAATCAGATTGCAGGAAAATATCTAGCCATGTAATAAATGTATTCAATATTAGAACATGAAGAATTAGTCTTTGAAGTCACTGGATTAGTGTGAAACCGGAAAATCTCGAAACTCCCAGTGTGCTTAATCTCAAAAAGCCCATCTCGTAAAACGGCCCGTTTAATCCGATATAAAGAAGCGAATATGGCATGTGATATTGTCCTGTCAGTGAACAGAAAGTTACCTAGAAAACAAACCAATTGACCATTGGGATAATTCAAGCGAACTTAGTAATCTTTGATTTCTCATAGTTTCTTAAAATAGAATGGCTAATATTATATTATATTATATTATATTATATTATATTATATTAGTACGCTATTTGATCACGTGCGATTTCCAAACGTGTAACCAGTACCCCACATTAAGGTTACCGTAGTTTAAATTCTCGTCTCTCTCAGAGAAGGTGCTGCATCAATTAACTTGGCTAGCATTTTGTTTAAATAACCGATGCACCGAGAAGACCATGTTTTATTTCGGCTAGCTCTATTTGACAACTCCATTGTGTAAAATTCATGAGAAGTTTTTAAGATAACAAAATGGCAAAAAGAATTTAATAAGGGAAGACCGCAACGTTTCGACTGCAACTAGTGAGTCTTAATCAGGCGAAGGAGAAGACAACGAGATGGGCTCGTTTTATCTCTTGTTCAATAACCACTAACCTGATTGGCTGGCCCGTCTAATCTTTGATTGGCTGGCATATC
>JAOEHV020088559.1:0-15779 GCA_025447995.2 Isaurus tuberculatus
AAGTGAGAAGTTATTATTATGTCATGCATATTCCATGACCAGACACACCTGGGAACAAGTGAGAAGTTATTATTATGATGTCATGCATATTCCATGACCAGACACACCTGGGAACAAGTGAGAAGTTATTATGATGTCATGCATATTTCATGACCAGACACACCTGGGAACAAGTGAGAAGTTATTATTATGTCATGCATATTAATTATGTGTTTTCCCTGCTTCTTCATTGCATTCCAAATTGTGGCCTCACATCACAAGAAATTATTTTTCAACCTCAAAAAAACATCCATTAGGCCATTTTTGAACTGAGCTCTTCAATTAATTGCGGGTGACCAAAGGGAGCACGCAACACTAATCTGTTGAACAGTCAGCGGCATGTGCTGCGCATGCGCTGTATGTATCTTAAGAGTATCTAAAGAGAGACTTTTTTTTTACTTTCCACTAGTATGAATGGAATGCTTTGACAAACTGGTTTGACCACGTGATAAGAGCCTGTTTGACAGGTCGTGATACCTGATTTTGACACGGGCACTCTGCAGTTTCTCATCTTATGATTGTGCACACGTGTAATCTACATTGTGCAGTTCTTCAACAACTTGGCAGATTTCTATAGTATTTATTACTGCCAAACATTTTTAGAGAGGTTAATTTGGAAAATATCACCATGTTTTGGTTTATAAAGCTAGTTCGCTGGAGGGTTTTTGCGTATAAAAAGCTCACACAATTCATTATGAATATTTTTATAGATTTTGAACAAAGGGTGTTGTATGACAGTTTCCCGCTCGCACTTTCTAAGCTCTGCTTACCCCTAGTATAAAATTATATTATTTATTAACTCACTGGCTCATTTTGAGTGACGGCTCCATATAGTTTAATGATCTGTGGATGACTAACTCTTGACAACTGCTTCCTCTACAAAAAAAGAAAGAATTGTAAATTAAATCAATTTTATCACTTGTGCTGCAATCCTCTCTGAAGTTTACAACTCCTCTTTAGTTTACTCTGGAGATCTCATCTGGATATTAAAAATCTATATCAAAAGATACTTACTGGCCTGCAAAAGACATTTGTCCAACCAAATTGACATTTAATCCCATAATTTAGATCCTTTTGCTTTTGCAGTTGGTAAGATCTCTGCCTTCCAACAACAAAGTCCCAGGTTTGATTCCTCGGCTCTGCCAAAATTTGAACATTTGTGTGACCTTCTTTTCCGCCATAGCTTACTCAGCTTTCCATCCTTACGAGGTCGGTAAATGAGTACCAGCTTCAGCTGGGAACTAACCTGCAATGGATTAGTGTCCAGTCCAGGGGGAGTCAATGACTCTCATGTGCTTAACACTATGGAAACTGGAGATAAGCGGCGGCTCCAATGGGCCACTCAGGCTCGGAAAAGGATTTAATTTAGCTAGCAGGGTTGTCAATATGTGCTGACAACCAGCGATATCGCCAGCTACTTGAACATTTTTGCCGATGGGATTACAAACTGGTGGAGATAAACAGGGAAAAAAGCCTATGTGGGGGTATCTGGCCCCTGGAGCCGTCTACTTTCAGAATATCTCCGCTAACTTCAAATCTTATTGACAACCCTGCTTCTGTGCTTGGACATGAGACTTACAACTTTTTACTTTTTTTTTGGTAAATTTACTTTTTCTGATATTTGGTTAAGGGTAAAATAACTACTAAATGAAATTGAATCAACCAATCAGAATTCCAGAAATAAAGATTGAAATTTCAACAAATTGTTATATTCACTGTACATAACATTCATGCAATAATAATTTACATCCTAATCTACTATTCAATATATTCTATAATTTTTAAAGTGCTACTACGATGAAATTTTTACATACCTTTCTTTTCCTCTCAATTATTAGTTAGTATCCCTAGGAATATTATTGCAAAATTTTAGCTTCGTACGATGGCAAAAACTTTAATATTTCAGCAATTATAATCCCATAAATTTTGGCCGCCATTAATCCGCCATGTTCCTACCACGCAAAACCTAGTGACGTCATTTTCTCAAGTCAAACCCGACACATGACTAATTTCTTATACAATCCAGCGAGTTAATGTTTTCGCAAAGGGCATAAATCTTTCAATATGGTGGGAGACATTTTTTAGAAATAAAACAGCAAGACTTCAGTAAACAACAGAGACGAGTTGAGAAAATGACGTCACGTTAAAAAGAAAATAGGCCAAAAAGCGCGTAACCGCAGCTTTATACCGCAGGCGCACTGGAACACAAATTTACAATGGCGGATGCGAAAAAACAACTTTTCAGAGCTGATTTTTTCCAGTTTGCAGGGTGAAAATCTTTATTTCAATAAAATATTAAGTTAAAGCCATCCTTAATGGGATGACATAAATGAATTTTTGTGACAAACAAGACATCAAAATTTCATCATAGTAGCACTTTAAGGTTTTAGGAGTAATGTAAAAATTAGAAAAGATTTTATTAAATCTGAACTGTCTTACCTCAACAATGAAAGCATTTTTTTCAGCTTCTGTTTCGATTGTCTTAACAGCAACAATAAATTTGTTTCTCCAACAAGCTTTATATACAGTTCCAAAAGCACCTCTTCCAACATTCTGTTACAAAAAGAAACAAAAAAACATTTAAAAACAAAATAGACAATTCTTTTGGAAGTCAGGAATCTTACATCAGTCAGTGGCATGGTATTGCTGTATTCCTCCACCTTTTTGTTCATAAGTTATAAAAATTTCACAGCAACTTTGTTGAGAATGAAACAAATAAAGAGAAGCTATTGCTTTTCAAAAGAAAAACTCTAATAACAAAAAGTGTCTCATAATTATGTAACTTACTATAATTATGAAAATGACTTTGCTCAAGGTCCAAGGTCCAAAGTCATAATTTCCTTGTATTTCTTTAATTTGTGTTTTGATATAAATTGGATGTTAAATGCCTCACTCACAAACAGCACATGTTAATTATGGTGAATGAAACTTCATTTGGAAGACTTGAAGAGTTTGTTCAGTTAAAGCTCTGGTTCAAAACAAAAAAAAGTTTAATGGCTGTATTAAAAGTCAGAAAAAAAGAAATTCAGAATAGTATCTGAAGGAAAAGCGATTCAGGTTTGGAGCAAATAGATCGAAAAAGTTACACTCTCACCAGGAACTTTCTAATCATGGTAATCCATCTAAAACTCTTTTTATTTTAAAAGCGTTTGCAGCAACATACTTACTAATACATTTGTTATAAATTTGCAGGATTATTTCTCAAAAGAGTTGTACCAAAATCACTTAATGATGAGCTTTTAAATCTAAAATGTCATCCGCCAGTTCGATCTAGAGAATTTATATATATGTACACATATAATTGTTGGCTGGAGTTTTATTTCGTTTAGTGTTTTATAATGATATTCAAAATGATATTTCACAGGGAACTAATTTTAGCTCGTGATAAACGTTTGAAAGCTGTCTTATTTCTATAAAATTATATGAATCATTTAATTTCGTTCCTTTTAGGAAAGTGACAGATTAATCGTCGTTTTTTTCTGTCTTTTCACAGATAAAGAAACACTTACTTAGATCTCGTTCGTTTTACTTCTACGTTTGACAAATCTAGAAAGATCCCCTAAAATGTGTTTCACAAAAACAGAGAAAATGATTTCTGACAAATTTGTTACATTTCCGCTCGTTGAAGATTAACTGGTGTTAAACCGATCACATGACTGCAAAATTTTGACAACAAATTTGGGCAACGAACATTTTTGCTTTTGTGATATCGCTTGCCGTTCAGAAAATGGAAGCAAAAAACCCAAATGATAAATAAGCTTTAGTAAAACTGGGAAAAACTTTAAACAATGCCCTGAAAATCATTAACATCTGTTACACTTAAATGTAGTATTAAAACGAATGAGATGTAAATAATTGTAAATTTCTCTCCTACATTACAATGCAACAAATCTTACCTCGATCACTTCAAGCTCATTGCTATCAATTTCATTAACAAAACCCGGTGGTGAATCGGGTTGAACATCATCGTCTTCGTCACCTGCCATGCGAAAATTTCTGACGGATCCCACAAAGACAGTGTTTGTTTTTGTTAACAATGCTAACACAAAATATATTATCACAACTTAGACATATGCACCTTTCCTTTTCCCAAATGATAGAGATCAAAGTCAAAAGCCGATTTCAACAACAGATGCAAATTTCAAGAGGAGCTTTTATGCAGTAAAGCTTTCTTTGCTATAATAACTTAAAGATAAAGTAGCACAACGGGAATTTGTATATAGTCGATGCTCCAGCCACTTGACTTGTAAATTGAAAACAACTTCAACAATTATCGCTTTTTCTTCATCCTTCTGGGCACAAATGTCGAACAAGTGGTTCCATAAAGAAAGATGCTGTCTTTATCAGACACCTATGTGATCATTTATGTCAATGGCTCGAATCTGAAAAATAATGAACAATCCAATCCCATACTTTCACCTCAAAACACAAAAAGCCATGATTCTCCCAAACGATAACATCAGGGAATTCCCAGATGGCTTTGGGAGGCGAAACTCATTATAATGAGCCTGCAGTTGTCGGAAATCTAACAGCGGTTTAAAAGACGGGGGATAAACCTCCCCGAACTTCTTCGGAATAACTCGTACTATTCTGTGATTGGATAGAAAAAGTCGTAATGTCCTCGGCTGTGCTTACCTCCCTCATTCCCGCCGCAGAAAAGAACCGAAACGGTTTTTGTGAATATATATCTGAGTTCTGTTTTTTTTGCCATTTTCGTGGTTTATAAAGGCTCGAAAGGTAAGTACGTTTAAAACAAAAAAAATACATCATTTAATAACATGGCAAGTTAGTTTTAAGTATGACTTTACGTGTTTCTTTTGCCAACAGTATCCGTTTTCCATTTGTTTTTTACCGGTCAAGTTATTTTTTGCGATAAAACAAAATAATATTCGACGAATATTGTAGTTGGCAGTATCTTAATTCTCATATTGCAGTGACGGTTTCGTTCCCAGGGCTAGCGTAAAAAAACTTGTTTGTGTTTTGAGAAATAGAATGTAAATTAAAGCATTAAACCTATCGTTTATTTTTGTTTGACATTGTCAAAAATTAAAATTACAAAATTCCAAGGATCAAACAGTTTTTTCAGATCTTTCGTGCAAAGTATAAATTATTAACATTTGGGACTTTTTTATTTACTCTTTGCAGTTATTGAAGTATAATACATGTTAAATGCTAAATTGTTTTGTCCCATTCAATTGAAACCCCGACCCTCCCTGGGGCATTTTGGGTATTTGACATATATTGTCAAATGCTCTCAAACCCTCACCCCTTGGTCTAGGGTTTTTGTGAAAATATATCAAAACGTTTTTTTGAAGACCTGGGCTCGCTTTTAAGGAAAATTTCTTGTTGTACATTGGGCAACCAAGACTTATTTTTTAGTCGCCCCATACAATAGTGACACAAACAGCTATACTGTAGATAATGAGTATTTCGGTGTGTTTTAAATGTATTAAAACAAATTAGTTTTGCTATAACAGGGTAGACTGACTGTCTCATTTGTATTAAAAAAACAGACAAAATCTACAAGCTCTCCCACAAGCTGCCAACTTTTCTCTTCAGTTTTTTGTTTTTTTGGCTGTCGCATTTCAACACTATCCAGATACTTTCACATGGTGTTTCAAACTATACAAAATGCAACAATAAAAATATGACAAGGATATTCCCACAAGAACAAATTCGAGCTAGTTTTACAGATGGATCATAACAAATTGTAAAGATAAGACTTTATTGGCATGTTGGCCTTTTTGTTTAGGAATAATTTTGCTGCAAACAGCTGATGAAATAAAACTATAATTGATGTTCTAAATGGTATAAGCAAAAAATTAATACAAATTTGTTTATATGAAGTTGGATCATATCCAATAAAGGCGATAAAAATAATGTAATACTGTATACCAGCAATGTCAATCATTCTAAACAGCTTACAGGATATGCAAAATTAGTAATGGAACAAAATTCACAGCAACAAAAACCAGAATCATTTCTGAAAATCTTTATAATAAAAAGTATACAGAAAATTTGTATCAAGCGGTTAGTTTCAGTTGTCCAAAGGAAGCCTAAACGATTTTTCTTGGTTGTTTCAAGAAGATTTGAGTCTTCTCTGATGACCAGATGACTGTAAAAGTCAAGTATTGAAGACTCTGAAAACCATGTACATTGGAACCCCTCTAATTCTAAACCAGACCCTTATTAAACCAGAATCCTCTCTATACCAGATGTTTCTTTTAGTCCCAAAATTTCAGTCATACATTTTCTCTATTTTTAACCTCAGTAAACCAGAACCCCTCAATTCTGGAAACTGGACACTCTTTTCAGTCCATAATAACTTACTGACAAAGAACTTGATCTTGTTAAACCAGATTTAAAAGTTAGCCGCCAAAGCCAAATCACATGTTTAATTGTAATCATGCAGCTGTGAAATCCTAATAACACAATAAGATTGACAGCAGAAGTAAAAAATGTGCATGAGCTAATTACTCATTGTTCTATCAGTACACTGAAAGCAGCATGCATATGGTTGGCGCAGTTGGTAAGATCTCTGCCTTCCAACCACAAGGTCCCAGGTTCGATTCCTCGGCTGTGCCAAAATTTGAGCATTTGTGGCCTTCTTTTCCACCAAAGCTTACTCAGCTTTCCATCATCATGAAGTCAGTAAATTAGTACCAGCTTCAGCTGGAAGCTAACCTGCGATGGATTAGTGGCCCGTCCAGGGAAAGTCAAAGACTCTCATCCACTTAACACTATATAGAAACTGGTCTGGAGATGTAAGTGCTGGCCGCATGGGCAACTAGGCTCGGAAAAGGATTTAGCTTTAGCCATCGATACACTTACATTTAGACAATACAATATAATGCAAAAAATTTCCTTATGTGTAAAATCTCAGTACACTGGACACCCCTCTAAATCAGACAGTTTCCTTTAGTCTCATTGGTGTCTGTTTGGGAGGGGGTTCCTCTGTAAATTATACACAGTTCTCCCCTCAAAAATATACAAGGAAAGGGGGGGGGGAAAGGAGTTTATGTTTTGAAGCCATGATAGAGTAAACATCAGGAAATTTGTCTAATCAGAAAGCAAGAAAAAATGTTTTGCTATTTTAGGAAAAAGTCATCATAGAATAGTGGTATATTGTAATAGAATATAATGATTCACTTGAATCTCTATGGCTTCTCATTAAAATGTTTAGGTGATCAGAATGAGTCTTTCAGAAATATGTGAAAATGCCAAAATGGGCCGTGAGTATGCGCTGTTAGGAAACTATGATACAGCCTTGGTGTACTATCAGGGAGTTTTACAACAGATTCAGAAGCTGATCAGTCAAATCAGAGAAACAGACAGGAAACAAAAGTGGCAACAGGTATGCTAATATTGGGAGTAATTTGTTAAGAACTCTTCTTTCATACAGTTGGTCTAGAAATAAAACTGGAAAAACAAAAACATAAAAATATTTTAATTCTCACTTCTCAAGGCGATGTGGTTGGTGCATTTGGTAAGAATTATGCCTTCCAACCACAAGGTCACAGGTTCAATCCCCAGCTCTGGCAAGAGTTAAACATTTGTGTGACTTGCTTTTCCACCATAGCTTACTCAGCTTTCCATCCTTATAAGGTTGGTTAATGAGTACCAGCTTCAGCTCGGAGCTAACCTGAAATGGATTAGTGTCCTGCCCAGGAAGGGTCAGAGGCTCTCATCTACCTGAAACTAAAGAAACCATAGATAATTGCCAGCTCTAATGGGCCACTAGGCTCATAATTTCTAAAATAATTTAGTTAACTCCCCAAGGACAGGACACTAATCCATTGCAGGTTAGTTCCCAGCCAAAACTGGTACTCATTTACCGACCTCATAAGGATAAAAAACTGAGTAAGCTTTGGCAGAAAAGAAGGTCACCCAAAATAATGTTCAATTGTCATTAGAGCCGAGGAATTGAACCTGGGACCTTGTGGTTGGAAGGCATAGATCTTACCAACTGCGCAAACCTGTGGTCTAAGTAGCAGTTTCTCTGACAAAGGGCTTCTGCCCTTGTTAATCATAAATTTTTTATAAATTATTATAATTATTATAAATTCTTACACTTCTTATAGCAATGATCATAATGATTTCAATGTTGCAAGTTGTCTTTGCTCTTGCAAAGAACTAACGCTTAAATGTCAGCTTCTTATTCTATTTACCTAAATGATCACAGAGTTAATGAGTACTTTACAGATGTAGGAAGTTGATGTTTTTATTATTTAGCCTTTCATCAGACATGCTTAGCCTAATGGAAATTCAAACATCAAAATAATAATTAATGACAATGTATAATTTGTGTATCCTGTATTAAAACCAGAGCAGTGAAAATCTCATAATTTGATTGGTGTTAATATTTAAGGTACGGCAAGAGATATCTCAAGAGTATGAGTATGTAAAGGATATCAGTCAAACACTGGCAAACTTTAAAAAGGACACAGTACATTATGGTGGTCCAAAGAGATCACATGTAGAGGAACCAACAAGAGACCCAGATGTGTGGCCGCCACCAACTCCAGTTGAGAGAGACAACAGGCAAGTGAGGTTTTGTTTTTGGTTTTTATTGGTTGAGAAACTTGTCCATTGTAATCAAATGTACTTAAATATACCACTAGCTAAAGCATTTTTGAGCTTATATTCAAGATTTTATTTCTAATGCAGGGTGCACCAAAACCTATGTCCAATGTCTGAGACAAGCAGAAATTAAAGGCACACCGCATGCTTGTTGGCACATGCATACTGAGCTGTCTATTTTGAAAAAATTCATTAACAAAATCAAACATTCCAATATTACATTACAAAGCTATATTGTGTTTTTTTAGCTACTGTAAATTATTTCACTTACATATGGAGGGAAGTAATGAAACAGGATTGCAGACAATGGGGACTATTGTCCACCGACCCCTTGGATAGGGTGTCGTGGAGAGGGAAGATTAGACAGGCCATGCGTGCAGGGAGCAAGGAAACTTGATGGCAGTCCAAATATGTGAACATTGATGCCATGTACTGCATGATAATCAAAAAGAACCGATGATGATGATGATGATTTATTGATCTTTATAAATAGAGTGAATTTGAGTGGGAAGTTATGTTGAATTTCGTGTCCCGAAAAGTAGCGATTCTAATCACAGTGGAAGAAGGCTTGAAGCAGGAAGAAAAAAGGTTCACAAACACTGCTAAAAAATTGTACGTAACTTGCTTTATGTCTGATTGTCCATTAACACTGACAAGCATCGTTGATGAGTGAAAATTAGCACAAGACCGCTGTGGTTCCGAAAATTACTCAGAATTTGCAAAATTTCTTTTGGTTTGTGCCTGCCTGCTAAGAATCGACTTTAACAATAACAAAAAAAGAAACAACACACCATGAGTTATTTATTACTTAATTGTTTCTAAGCACAGTTTTGCGGAAAACGTTCTGAACCAGCAATCTCCGTTCTTGGACAACCAAATTTTAGTGGAGAAGAAAGTTTTTGGTGCACCCTGTAATGTCACATATTTTTACAGTAAAAAAAATAAAAAAGAAGAAAATTGATATTATACAATTCTGTGTTTGAGGGCATTGGCTAATTGATAAAATTTGGGAAGTTATGTCGACCAACAATAATAATTAGACTAAGTGCTTATGGTCACTTGTATTTCAACTTCATTTCATCTTCTTACATTCTTCTATTCATGCATCATTATCAGATCTTGACAAATCAGGAATCAGAAAAGTTCCAACATTTAATGTCTTAAAAGCTGACATAGTTTAACCAACCACTAACCTATACTTTTCTCTTGCAACACTCTAGTTATTGTTATAATTATTATAATCTCTGCAATTACTTTGGTGTGCTTGTAAGATTTAAACTTGGTGATAAAATCAATGCATGTGAAAGATAATTTATATAATTTATAAAACCGTAAATTCAACTGCCTCTGTAACAACTGTTTACTAATGTTATATCATTTCAGTGATTCACACAAGGAGCTGAGCAGTTGATTTATGTAGACTATGTGCTAATTAAAGCGTTAAGCAATGCTTTAAAGTAACTAAATTAAGATGATTTAGGCAGGCGAAGGCCAAGGGTCGCATAGGTTGGGAATACATTCCTTCCCTACAGGTCAAACAAACAACTGCTGCAGTCTGCTAAAGAAAACAAAATTTGAAAAAAAAGGATTTTAGAAAGGTTTCCTCAGAAACAATCTCAATGATTACTTCAAGGTTTTACCCTTTTTTAATATTAATACAAAAAGCAAAACACTAGATTAATTATTAATTTTAGTCTATTTAACAAATAGATTCCATGTTAGTGTGCGTCTGTTCAGTAATATATCACAGAATGACGTCAAACTGTGGTAAGAACAAAAAAGTGGCACACGAGGCGTTAGCCGAGTGTGTCACTGATGTTCTTACCACAGTTTGACGTCATTCTGTGATCTATTACTGAACAGATGCACAAAAACATGGAATCTATTTGTTTTATATAATAAAAAACATAAACTTTATTCCTGTGACGTCATATTGTGCGTCTGTACTCTAATAGATCATAGGTGAGAACCAATCAAAACGCTTATATATAATTTACAGTATCTATCCAAAATAATGTTATTCATCCGTGTTTCAATTTGGTTGATGTCAACTAACCAGAAGGATAGAAATTCAATATCTGTTGTCGCATACTGTTTTTCTCCCCTAGTTTGTGTTTGTAAGTGTAAACATTCAGGCCTGTCAGTGAAAAAATCAGTAGGCAGGCCTGTCAATAAAAGGTGTGCGATCGCATGCGCACGTCTATTCACACACCTAATGAAAGCCAGACTGTGATCCATCGCATGCCTGAAATATAATATTTATTGTTTCTCACTTTTAAGTTTACATTTGATTTAAAAAATGCCACATCGTTTATACGCAACAAAAAAACGTCATCTCACAGGGCTCCATTTTAAAGAAAATTTTTTGTTGTATATGGGCTGAGGCAACCAAGAATCATTTTTTAGTCGTTGCTCAAAAGTTGAGGTCGTCGTAAAAAATGAGCTCTATCATGTTAAGAAAAACCCATTTCAGTGTATCAAAAAATAATTATTTTTGCTGAAAGCGGTCTAGACAATTTGTCTCCTTTGTGGTAAAAAAGTAGACGAAATCTACAAGCACCTGCGTTGTAGCATTTTTAGTCACTTAAGTCACTGCACGCCATCCCACCCCTCAGTCAGCCAAGGCGAGCGAATGATTACATGCCTACTAATTTTTTCATTGACAGGCCTGAGTAGGGTTTTTTTTTTTGTGTGTGTGTGTTTGTGGGAAGCATTGTGTGATGACATTACAAAAAGAAGGGTGCAAAAGAAACTAGTTTACACCCCCTCCCGGAGAAAAATTTCGTGCCTAGGCCTGATGGGTTTCTGTGATATTTTTTTAACAAACGAAACTTAGTCATTTTTGTGTTTATGTTCATAATGGCATCTTTTATTTTCTTATTCTTTCCTTAAAATGCTGAATAAAAGGCTCTACCTCTCAGGGTTGTTAAAACAATTTAGAGTAGCTGGAGTTGCCAAAAGAGTAGGGGGCACTGGGAGCCAAAGACCCCCCTCCGTGGCTGCCAGTCGCTATGATATTCTCTTCTCTATGTGTGAACTTCGTGATGACGTATTTTGTCTACTAATTATTGCGGTGTTCTCCCATTATCTGATCTGACGTGAAAAGTTCCTAACGCTCTCAATTGTGACACACTTAAATTTCATCCATTTGAAACTAAGTTATTTATTTTTTTCCTTTCAAGTTCGTTTTCATATCTATTAAACTGTACAGTTTTAATTCCCTCAATGCCATGCTTCCATGCTGAAAATTGAGTAATGTACAAGCATTTAGAGTAGCTGGCACATTTTACAGAGTAGCAGGTGAAATGCGCCAGTTGCCGGCTTATTTTGACAACCCTGCCTCTACTTGCCCTTGCTGTATGTCTGAAAAGATTTTTTATGTTAAAGTTAGACTTTTGTTTATGGAAGTACTGAGGTTCTAGGCTTGTACATGATATTGTATGAAGAAAATCTTTGTTTGTATCAGTGTTCACCCTAGAATTTTTCACCAGATTGGTGGTTCATTAATATTCATGAAACATACTAATTAACATTCATGATGTTATGAATATTTATGATTTTCATCTTCTAAAATTTGTCATCAGTCATCATGACAAGCATATGGGTTAAAGAGCTAGGAACATGAAATGTGTGAAACCGTGATGTAAATAAGATTTCGGCTATTGTATACCACTTTGTTTGCACAAAAATTGAAAACAAATACATGATATCCAAAAATTTTGGTTCGCAAAAATACAATTTTCGATTTACAAGTTCCAAAAGTCGCCTCGCAAATTGCAATGTGCTAATTCAAACCCTGTCAATATTTCTGCTTGATCACTTCACCATGTCTGCTTTGTTGTAAAAGTGAAGGAATGCGCTTCTCGTGCATGAAATGCTAGCTGTGCTGTAATCTGGTGTCATGGTTACTTTTGTTATTGAACATACCAAAAGACTTGGCATGAAATTCAAGATAGCAGACATTTTTGAAAAAGACACAAGTCGGGCAAATTTCGAGCTTAAGACTCTGTTTTTCAAATTTTCTTGATAGAATTTTGATATATATTTAACTAATTATTCATACTTGAGCAGAGAGCAGAGTGATGCTTGGTAATTACAGAGTGGCAGTGCACCACAAGTGCCGCAGTCTGGAGAGAACACTGTTTATTTATTTAATATACAAAGAAAACTTTTCTGGAGTTGGTTTTTGTAGTTGGTGAAAAAAAATTAAAACTTAAAAGTATAGTCTCACTGGAAATGTGAACTAACAAGTCATCAAAAATATTATTATGGAAAGTATTAGATACTTTTCTGTAATATTAGAGCTGCTTTCTTTTGGATTGAAAAGTTTGATGACAAAGCTTTGAACTTTTTCAGTGCTCCATCAGCTCTACTCTTCTCTAAAATCATTAATTTCATTTTCTTTAAAACTAAAATGAAAAACAAAAAAAAGTTATTAAATATTAAAATAAATGTTGGTGTTAATTGCATATATTTTTTTTGATGTTTCAATTTACTGTTAAATAGATGAGATTAATTTACCTTTTAAAAAAAATTAAAAAATTAATACCAAATGAATATTTTAGGCTCAAATTCAAGTTCGAGTTAATACTTTAAAATTAGTAAGGCTTTATGATAATTTTGTTTCAATAATTATAAGTTAAACATTTTAAAGTAATTAAGAGTTGTTTGTTACTTAGGTATAAATTTACAAAAATATGATTATGTTAAAGTACTATATATTTTGCTGTGAAGATCTAGTCCATGATGTTCAAAAGTTGGTTAACGTAAATCCTGATTTAAGCAAAATTTCAAGCAGTGATTTCATTTTCAGTGACTGTGAGATACAGTCCATGTGACTGTCAAAATATATTTATCTAGAATATGGAAAGTCATGGGTTCGATACCCATTTGGAGAGCTGCACAGATTTTTTTCTGAGTTTTTTGTCTTCGCATTAGTTTACAAAATTATGTTATTTATCAAAATATTAGTCATCATTCTATTATATTATTTGTTTCTTCACCAGTAAGTAATATTTTAGTTTGCTCACAAACACTGTTCAGATTTTTCAACACTACAAAAAATTCATGTTAAACTTAAATTTCCAAGTCAAATTAGTTTGTGGAAGGTAAAAAAACATGAGCATGGTTTGAAAACTTAACTAAAGTTTCCAATGCATTTGAACAAACGGGCCCTGAGCTTTTACTAACCTGAAATTTAAATAAAATGGTTGCATTCGATTAACACGATTCCAGAATAAGAATACTGTATCTTCAGGATTATTCTGGAATAGCCATTCCCAGCTTAAGTCAATGAAACAAGTATCCTTTTAGTGGTATAATGGCCCACGATGGGACACCAAGACAGTGGTTTTCCATATGAAAATACAAATTAACTCGGCAACAAAACATGGCATTGATTTTCACAGCAATCATTTGTCATATACCTGCTTCTTTTTATAATTCACGTTCCAAAAGAGTTCTTTCATCTCCTTGCATAAGAAAATCAATTCAAGGGTTTCTTGAAGACTCCAAGAGTAAAAATATGTTTCTTCACTACAGCTGGCCGCCATGTTTGTCTGTTGTCTCAAAAAGCGTGCGATTTTTGATGAGTGACATCATTGTTTTAATTTATTCTGCCCCAGGGAACAGAATGCTTGGAATATATTCCTGTTATTCCGGAATAAGAATAGCAACTCAATCAAACGGAAATTCAGGGTATTCCAATCTATTCTTATTCTGGAGTAGGGTCAATTGAATGCACCCTAAGTAACTTTTTTGAACTCAATCAATGAGCTAGTAAAACTTACTTTAAAGGATATAAATTTGCTTTAAATTTAAAGTATATGTTTTGAAATAAAACAATCATTTCACTTTAAAACTTTTGCAATTAACTTTAAATTGAACAATCACCATTATAATATTTCTTACAGCATAGCACCATTTTTGACCCGAAGCTTAGGCCTTTCATCTGTTCCCTCCAGACCTGTTAAACCGGTTCCACGACCTGTTGTGAGAAAAAATGATGACTATTCACCATCTGTGCGACCGTCAGGAGGGGCACAAAACAAACGGCAGGGGACGGGTCAGGATAGGGGTGCAAGGAAAGTAGCCCCAGCTAATAAGCCATCAGGGCGTGATCGAGATGGGAGGGGTGGTGGAAGAGATCGACAGCAAAAACCTGAGAAAGATCAGAAGGGAAAAAAAGAAAGCAAGGTAAAATCAAATGAATGTTTTTAAAAACTCTTATAAATAAGAAGAACCCAGAATATGTAATGAATGAGTTTCTTATAAAAGAGTATTTACTTAATTATAAAAACTTTCACTCCAAAACTGGAAAGCATAAATTCAAACATTTTGGGAAAACCTTCACTCAAAACTTGAAAGTGTTCAATTGCTTTGGAAAAACCTTCACTCAAAACTTGAAAGTGTTCAATTGCTTTGGAAAAACAGTCACTTAAAACTTGAAAGCATTCAAACATTTTTGGAAAACGATAACTCAAAACTTAAAAGCATTTCAAACACTTTGGGAAAACATTCACTCAAAACTTGAAAGCATTCAAACGTTTTTGGAAAAATTAATGTTCACTCAATACTTGAAAGCATTCAAATGCTTTGGGAAAAGTTCATTCAAAACTTGAAGTGTTCAAATGGTTTGTGAAAATGTTCACTCAAAATTTGAAAGTGTTCGAACTCTTTGGGAAAACATTCAAGTTTTGTCAGCTAAAGCATTCAGAGAGCATTCATTTTCCTGTTCGAACAGAAAATTGTCAGGTATGTTTTGTCACATGCTAGGTTACAATTGATAACACAGTCTTGTAAAGGTACTGAAACAGGCTTTGAGCCGCCAGAAACAGGATCTAAGATAGACAATATTGTGCTAAGCATTAAACCAGTTGCTGGAAAGCTAACTTGTTGTAATTGCTTGAAAGCCATAAAATTTTGCACAGAAATCTGAATTTACTTTTTATCTTCTTTTATATTCTGTTACTCAATTTATGATATATATTTATTACAAAGAGTTCTGTTTCTTCATTGGCAATTCATTTTGTCAGCAATCAGCATTACAGAAATAATATTTTTCATTTCTATATTTTATTTTATTATAATAATTACAATTTCCTCAAATTTGATTGGCCCATTCTAAACTCTATTTTTCCTTAATCGCCTTGGAAAACTGT
>JAOEHV020088647.1:0-15773 GCA_025447995.2 Isaurus tuberculatus
AACTGCCGGGATCGAACTTGGGACCTTGTGGTTGGAAAGCAGAGATCTTACCAACTGCGCCAACCACGTCCGCCCAAGCCGTCATACACTATTCTTGGCTAATAAACAACTGCCAAGAAATTAGTTGTTCTCAATGTTTTCATTGTCATTATTCGCTTTCTCAACTTAAAATTCCGCGATGGTTAAACGCGATATGCAAGCTGAAAATTTCTTGGGCGCTTGCACCAAAATTGCCTCTGACACTCATGTAATAGGCTTAAATAAGCTTAAACAATCCTCCTAAAAAATATACAATATCATCGAAATAAAAAATTAGATCAAACTTTTATTAAAAGATTTGCTCACAGTGTTATTTCCGAATATCATAATACTTTGATAGAAACCTAGATGTAGCTCCTAATCTCGACAAAGACGAAAATTACTAAGTATGAAAAAATATAACTAAAAAATGTTCTAATTCAAAAAGAACTACGGTTTCATTGATAAGCAAAACGTCTTTATAGCCTGGTTTAAGAAATTATTCTCCAAATCAAAGATGGATGTGTGGAAGTTTTGCAGATCTTGTCTGCCGTCCCGGACACTTTCTTGAACGGAGAGTCATAGTGTGACTGGGTACGAGAGATTTCCGCTGACCAGATCTTCGTGTTCGTGGGGATGTTGAATCCCGGACAACAGGAGAGACAAAGGAGATGGGACTGTCTGAAGGGGACTGGTGAGGGGTTGCTCTAATTGCCGAACGTGCAGGTGATCTACAATGAAAAAAAAATAAATTTTCATAGTTCTCCTGACAAAAGCATCACTAAAAGTATGAATTGCAAGAGCTATTAAAACCTACTAGCTAAAACAACTCAAACTGAGAAGAGTTACCAGTCCTCCCAATGAATCTGTAAGCAAACAAAGTTGTTTGTCATTTTCCAGAAAGAGTCGTAGATGACCAAACTACCCGGCTGTGCCGTTTAACTAGCCTCACCGTAACTGATAGGAGCGACGTTTCGATCGTTATTCCTTCGTTAGAGAAACTCAAAACGAATGAAACGTCAGCTTATTACTACTAAGAGCGCTAATGCAACATATTCAACCTTGATCTGTCTAAATAACGCGTTAAACGCACTTATGGGGACCGTAAAACAGTGACAAATATTTTTGCGAACTTACTTTGGCAATATGCGTGCACGTTAAAATAACGCAATATAATTCAAAGCTCTTTTAAAATACAGAACCGCTTTTACTTACAGAAATTACTACGTATAAACGTCAAGTAAAGGTTTTTCTTTTAGAGACGGCTCTCCAGATCTCTCCGTGGTCATGTCGGGTGGAGTTGGCAGTGTGATTTCAATGGCTTCACGAGTTGGTGACAGAACATTGGGAAGGTGCATAATTTCTAGACATTTCTTTTGAATGAATTTTTTACTTATATTCTTGTTATCATATGTGTTAGGAAATTTTTCCCATCCACAATTACTTTCTAATTGCCTATTTCTAATTAACCTATCAACCCAAATGAGCTCGTTAATGTTGAATTAAGAACAAAACGATTGAACAACTCGTGACCTGATAACATGTCCAGACTTCGTAACATCAAGTGAGTGCCTTCTGGCTTTGGACCTAGTAAGAGGGGGCGAGAACAGATATTCCAACGAGGGCGTGGTTTGCACTGTCGCTGAAGTTGAAAATTGTTCCCGAGCTTCACGGATAATAGTGGGAGGTGAAAATGTAAACGCATCTTCCAGCTCTGCTTGGGTCTGCAATTGTTCAGCGTTATCAAGTAAAGGCTTTTCTTTTCGAGTCTTCTCTCCAGACCTCTCGGTGGTCATTTCGGGTGAAGTTGGCGGTGTGATTCCAATGGATTCACGAGTTGGTGACAGACGGCCAGTTTGAGTTTTTAGTGTCCTGGTTTTAAGGGGAAAAACCTCTGCTAATGTCCTTTTGGGGGTAGACTGCGGTGATAAGAGTTTAGGGGATTTTGATGAGGTAGAACCTGAGTGGAGGGTTGGCCTTGGAGGGGAGGGTGGATGTGAATGTGTTGATGAATCCATAGTTACGCTCCCTGGAGGAGGAGAGTCTTGCCCAGGTGAACACGGGGGGCGAGGGAGAGGCTGGGAATCACTGATTGGTTCCTTTGTTGTGATGATCTCAGTTGTTTCAGTAATATGTGTTTCTATCCGTCCTTCCGGAGAGTCTTCGTACTCAACTCGGTGGACCTCCAGAACTTCTCTTTCCTGTTAGAACACAACAGCCAAAAATAATTTTACAAGTGAACATTAAAAACAGCTCACTACACGAAATAATCAAGCTCCTTCCAACACACATTTTGATCAAACGCCACACAATCACTGGTCAGAGATACAGAGCCGCTATTATGATCTAAACACAATTTGTCATGGTAGATCTCAATGAAATTTTAGTAAGAACCCAATCTTGCAGATCGACCTGGCCACATTTTCCATTACTGTAGATTGTATGAAAAACATGGCATGTTGATGCAATGTAAATTCAACTATCACAAATTAGGATGTGGTTTTTCAATGTAGCTTTTTTCTGAGATGCCTCATTTAGACAACCATATGTTCAAAACTCTAAAATCATCGCCGTATATAATGGCGACCATCGTTTCTAGCATTGGTCTGATGAATGTCAGTTCCCTAAAACTTTGGCATGACGGACTTCTGCTTTACCATTCAAAGTTTTAGTTAACAGTCTTACCTGAACTGGACTAGCTTCTCTGACAGGCGATTCACGAGCTGAAACCCTGTAGCAAAATGATTTAAATACATCAAACAAATGCATTATATGAATAACATAAACAAGGACTTTTAAAACTTCACCAAATTGTGAACCTCTCGTTCGTGAGCAAACAAGAAACATTTGCTATAACCGAGGGCCTAAAAAAATAGACAAAAACACGCGTGTTTGCATTAAATGCTAACGAAAGCTTTTCAGCTGTCTTCAATTTGGTTGAATTTATCAAAACTGTATGCTATCGCAGTTTAATTAGTCTACGACAAAATTGGTGTTGTCTTCCAAGTCAATATTTCAACACTGACTAGTACTTTTGCCCTGCCTTAAGTCATTTTTTAAAAGAGGGAAAACTGGAGATCCCGGACAAAAACCCTCTGAGTCAGATTCAAATCAAAAAATCTCAGCCAAGATACGAAACCAAGGATTCCATCCCGGGTCGGAAGAATCGGAGGCGCCCATCAAGTTCCTTCAGATAAATTGTACACGTGTTGCTACCCTCTTGCGTTTGGTGCGCACCTGACAAGAGTAACTTGGGGCTTTCCATCACCGTTTGACTCCATTCCCCCTTGGTTCTCACTAGAACATGACGGACTGGTGCTTGGCAGATGATCCATATGCTCGATGACTTTAGCGGTTGGTCTTCTTCTCATGTGAATATCTTCATCGCTATCTGAAAGATGACCACACCAAACGGAAAAAGGTGTTATACAAAACAATGGAAACAGATCTTGAAATCCACGATCCCAAACAACAAAAATTAATTGGTTGCTGGGAATCGAATTTTCACCATCCTATGTGGTTAAAATTGTGTGAAAAAGATTTACAAAAAAACTATTAACAAATATAACATCACCTTCACTTAAGAGTCAATGGAAGTGGAAAATACAACTGTCTCAGGAAGTTATTGAATGGCGTAACGTATACAGCATCCCATTCCCATGAATAAATGACACCGAAATCCGATGCTTTCAATATAAACGTACTCACAGAATTTTATCCGCTAATGAGTTTTTGTACAAAATTGGATACATAGATGATAACAAATGTTCCTTTTGTAGTTCATCTGTGGAAACAATTAGCCATCTTTTTTATGAATGCCCTCTAATTTTTAAACTATGGCAACAGCAAAAAGAACATGTTCAAAGAAAAACAACTTTAAAATTTCAAGGAACCATTAGAAATGTCTTGTTCGGTATATTACACAAGGAGCCTATTGCAAAGGGCGCCAATTATTTATTACTACTCACCAATCATTGGGCCCTTAACTTAGCCCAAAAAGTTAACGCTAATGAACATTTTTCTTTCTTTAACGAACATTTAATAAACGTTTACTTTTGTCTTTTGACGGAAAAAATGTTACTTTGATGGTTATGATTGTACAATGACTTAAATTGTTGTTAGTTCTTATACAAATCGTCTTAATGAAATTCCATTTTATACTAAATGTTTGTCAATTACTGTAACTGACTGTCCTGTAACTTTGCTGAAATTAACCTGAGTGTAACTGATTGTCCATAGGTGCTAAGTTTAACTGGGTGCAAATGAAAGTATATTCACGCTAATGAAACAAAGATTAGTAAAAAAGAATAAATTTATATATTCTATTAATGAAAAGCAAAAGGTGTAAAGTTGTTGAGTTGAAAAATGCACGAAGAACCCGGGGTCTCCACTTAGGAGTCAGAGATCTTACCAACTGGGTCAAGAGTGTAGACATAAATCATACAAACCAGAATCTTACGTTAAATTACTCCTAACCTTGAATACAAAAATAACATACACAGTTTAAGCCTTTCGTGTTAAAGTAGTAAAGATACGAAATATGGTTGTAAATATTCATCAATAAAAGAAAACATTGGTTACCAAGTGGCCCGTCACTTTCATCAACTTCATAAATATCTTCCTCATCATCATCATGAACCATTCTCTCATCCAAGTCACTTTCATTATTCAGATCAACAACTGCCGCTGTAATTTGCACTTCTGTTTCACTTTCATTTCCACCACTACTTTCCTCTGAAGCTCCTACACAAAAAAAAAACAAAAAAACATTGATTGCCATTAATTGTGATTGGGTCTGAACTGATATGCGTAATTTATTAATCTGAGAAAGAGAAACCAGAGAAAATAAAAACACTGTTGTATACCCTTATGTGCAAAGTAGGACCAACTAAAAGTTAACCTGTACCCAACGGTTAGACGGGTGGGAGGAATGAGGTCACGGATTTGGCTCCTGTCAAAGCAGGAGTTTTTCTTTTTTTTTACAGGCCTCTCTTTCGCAATTGCTTGAATAGGCGTCAAAACCACGCGGATTTTGCAACTATAACAATGACTGCCGTATTATCCGTTAATAAATGCAAAGTGGCCTATTTAATACGTTTTACTTGCAGGTATTTAATCTGTGTACCATCTGCCTTGAAAGTGAAAACAATAATGCGATATATTTGTTGAGTTTAGTTAATGGATGATATATGGTATTCATAAGCGGTGTTAAACCAATGATACCTTGAAAAAACGTTAGATTTCCCTCGGTTCCAACTGAAGCATTAGTAAGGGTTACTAGGGTTTGCTAGGATCCCGAGAAGAATACTTAAAAGCTAAGGCTGCCCCTTACACCAAACCTCCAATGTTAACATATCATGAACGGACAGAAGGAGAAAAGCTAAGGTAGATATGAAATATATTAAAGTGCAAAACCAAAGAATAAAGCTCTTGTCACTAATATTTCCTGTATATAAACGAGCCTTTAGGCAAGTGCGTAAAACAAAGGAAAACACATGAAGTGTCATTTTCAACGGTATCCTACGAAAAAGTATTTTGATTAGTAAATTATCCCATGCATTTTTCACAAAATTTAGCAAGTCACACCCCATTTCGTTCCTCTGCAGTTTGACGGCAAACGTTTCAAGCTTGAACGAGTGCAACGAAGATTATCGAATGTTTACTTACTCTTTATGCAAATAATCACCAAGCAGATTTCTGGGCTTGTTCATAAGTCCGGCTTGTAAACATCTCCATTTTGCTTTTTTGTTTTCAACAGGAAGTGGTAAAAAGATTTGTCAAGTTCGCTACAAGCATTTTAGTAAGAACTCGTGTTTTCAAATGGGGTGTCCTCTTTGAGAAAATTTGCCAATTTCCTTACGTCCAATTAAGTTTTTATATTTGTCCGAAGGTTTTGTGGTTGCTTAATAAATTCTACCATTTCTCCGACGGTTAGAGATTGTGCTGAGTGAAATTTCAGCAAAAAAACTGAGTTTCTTCATTTTGTTCTTTAACGGCCATGCTTGCAAAACGTTTATTTTTGGTTTAAAGAACCTTTGCGAGGTTGACCAACAAGTTTGACACCATTTCGGAACGTATAGACTCACGGTTTTAGTGATACTTTGGCCGCTCGCAAGTTATGATGGGAAAACCACATGGAATACTTCCTGTTGGATACCGCAGAAAACGCAGCGGCTTTTAAGTTTTCCGCTTAGCTATATTTTAAAGGCATGGGATAAACTTTGTTACTAAACCAAAGAATATCTAAACTTTTTAAAACCTGGAACGATGTCCTCATGAGGACTTCTTTTTAACTTTGGACTAGGCGTGGTCTGTACGTGTACCACGCTACTTTGTGTTCGCTGTACAGGCTCAGCAAAACTGACTTCCATTTGCTCATCTTCTGCTGCGAGTTGGCGCTGAGTTTGAACTGGGGAAGCAGCCTTAACTGGGCTACAAAGTCAAAATAAGAACCATTAGTATGAGTATAGTTTATTCTTGAATGGCAAGCTAAAACTGAAATATGTTTTGCCATTCTTTGTTGCAAAAGCCGCTATACTGGACCGAAGATCAGGTATGCAATAAAAAAAGACCGCAAACTTAGTTTAACGCATCTTTTGCTTTGCAAGAAACCATTTATGTAGCTAATGGCAATGTCTAATCAGCAAGGTTAACAAAAACTTTGATCTTCAAAATCCACGATTTTCAAGGCCTTTTTCCCGGTTTTTACGACCTTACCTTGTGCTCTGCAGTGATGCACTTTTGTCCTCTACCGCAAACCTTTTAAATCAAAAAATATTTAGTCAATTTTGTAAAATGGAAAAAACCAAAATCTTGTCAAAAATCAGTTGTTTCAAAACAACGTTTTTGAATTCCCTTTCACGAAAGAGTTTAAAAAAGGTTTAGAAAATTTGTTTAACAGAGTGTCACGTGAGATTCTGAAATCATCTTAAATTAAGCAACTACAACACACGCAAAACTAACAAAGAGCCAAGTTCACAAAACCAACAAAAAATCTCTTTTATGTATCAGTTTAGTTGCTATAAGTTTGTCCCAGATTTAGCAAACATAAGTAACTGTATTGATTATATTCATAATCACAAAACGTGAAACAAAGCTACGCAATAAAGGTGCTGTTGTGACTTGACCTATTCCTCCATATTTATTACTATAATACATACAAACGGTGTTAAAACGCTTGCTAACACAAACTGAAGGGTTTAAGTTTCAACTCATTTGCCTGTTTCATAATTTCCACAAACTGATTTTAGCTAGAAATTCAGAGTTTACATGTTTGTATTATTGGAACAACGGCACAGTTTCATAAGCATTGTATATCTTCCCTAAGCAAGGAAATACTTATTGAATTATGGCTTCACTGAAATCTAACAACCAAGCCCAATATAAGAAGATATTCACTAACAGCTACCGTACCTTATTCGTCTGGAAGGCGTGTCTACGGCAGTATCTCGGTCTGAATCAACTTGGTCTTCAGAACCACCTAATAACAAATATTGAGAAAATAATTTCAGCAACTTTATGTGCCCGAACAGCGTTTTAACAATTTTAACCTTGTTTTTAATTACACTGGCTGCTGATGACACAGAAACATACAGTTATTAACTTTATCATATACATTTCGAGATTTACTCATCAAGTTTCTATTCAGTAAATATTCGTTCGTTCATTGCTTTTAATCAACCACAATTCACGTATCGTCATTTCACGTGTAACAAAAACAATAAGCCCAATCAGAAGCCGCGTATTGCTTTTTTCACCTGTGAAAAAACGATATGTCCAATCACAAGCGACAACGTTAATTTGAAAAGTTTTGCCGTTGGAAAGCAAAGACCAGCAGAGTGCCGGTCGTTCATTCATGACGGAAAATTGCTGCATAGTTTACGAAAGTTACTCAAGATTATAATGAAAGATTTACTAAGGTATTTTAAAACAAAAATATCAAAACAAAACATTATTTGGCCTGGAATCATTCAATGGGTTCCTAGTATGCGAGAGGAAAGAAACATCAACAGATTTTCTCCCGAAAAGCTGCAAGAACTGCCGATCTTCAGTTACAAGCAAAATCGACAACGAACTGAAATCAGTACTCTTTAAAAATTTCATTTTGCAAATTATATTTTAAAAACTTTTAATTACTTTACTGCGGGTGACCAAAGGGAGCACGCAACTCTAATCTCCGGAATGGTCAGCTGCATGTGCGGCGCATGCGTAGTACGGATTTAAAAGGGTAGGCCGTTTTTTTGTCTTCCACTGGTATGTATGGAATTTTTTTCGTCTTCCAATTGTATATATGGCATGCTTTGACAAAATCTGCTTGAAAACTGGTTGGTTGCAATTAGACAAGATTAAAATGGGTTGCAAAAAAGGTTAACTTGAAAAACGGTTTAAATTTATAAAGTATAAAGTTTTTCTTAAATACTTTATTTTTATGTTTCTGTACAAATCACCAACCAAATGTTATACTGAAGATCAGCAAAGATAGTGTATAAATTAAAAATACTATTAATTTTTGTGTTGAGTGTATTCACTGTTTTTATTTCTCATAACCAAATAACCAAGACTCCCCTTATTATGGTTAAGTTCACTGTATATTATTACCCATTAAAGAAGAAGTGTCGTGACTTTCGGCGCCAAAAAATTTCTTAGCTCAGTAAAAGCGTTACATGGGTGTTGGAATTTCGAGGGAAAGTCTGGAAAGCATGAGATGCCTCCCAACAACTTTTTCACATCAATCCCTCATACTACAGCCATTAGGCCCTGGTCAAACAGACTCGCAAGTAGTCGCAAGTAGCCACAAGTTGAACTTGCGTAGAGATTTGCGTTGGGTGGCCAAACGGACTCGCAAGTTCCCTCGCAAGTACACACAAGTCACAAAAAAAAACCCACTTCATTGGCTTATAAGTTGCTATAACAACGAATTGACGTCAACCAACTTGCGTTGACTTGGGTTGGGTGGCCAAACGGTGAAAAACCTGCGTCGACTTGCGGGAAAATTTGATCTCGACCAAAGTGAGCGCAAGTTTATCGCAAGTCAACGCAAGTGCACCCAAGGCCTGGCCAAACGAAGTCGCAAGTACGCGCAAATTGTAAACTTGCGTCTACTTGCGACTCCGTTTGACCAGGGCTTTATAATGCCCATAAGTTGCCTCAAATTTCAATTTGCAGATAAGTTTGGTGTTCTTCGTTCCTGTAAGACTGCTTTTATAAATTTTGAGCAAAGGACGTTGCATCAACCAGCTCCAAAGATGCTACTTGCGTCAAATTTCTTAAGCTCTGCTTATCCCTAGTATTTTTAAGAGCTAGGTTAAATTAACGAAATTGTTAAATAACCTGCTTATTTTTCTGTTAGGAAAACAA
This sequence comes from Isaurus tuberculatus, assembly GCA_025447995.2. Classification (NCBI taxonomy): domain Eukaryota; kingdom Metazoa; phylum Cnidaria; class Anthozoa; order Zoantharia; family Zoanthidae; genus Isaurus; species Isaurus tuberculatus. The sequence continues at coordinate 9,376 of JAOEHV020088647.1, forward strand.
TTTTAAAAAACATGACTAAAAAGTTTATTCGGCATAAAAGGGAATCTCGAAATGCATATAATAATCAGAAAACATCATGTAATGTGCTCTGTGCAGTTTTTATTAACTTGTCGATTCCTATAATAAAACACACTCGTTCGCTGCGCTCCCTCTTTCGTTTTATGATACTTCACGACTCGTGGATGAAAAACCGTACGCGCGCACTTTCCATGAAGCATCCTCTACATACCTGGAGTTTCTACAACCATCTTCTCTGAGGAGCCATGCCTTGTGAGTGGCGGAGTGGAGGCTGGGGATGGGCGAGGTGATGTGCGGCGCACTACACGCGTTACCTGTCAATTTATAATATAATTCGTAAGTACCGCGCTCGTTGCAGTAACTACTCTAAGTAGAAAAGGTTAAACCATCTTTACTACAATGCATAGTCGCACCACTGACTGAAGAGGAATAAAACGGTTTACCTTAAGAATTGACTGCGGTGTTGCCACTCTAATGTGCTCTTGTCTTGTGGCCGCCACTGATCCTGGAGGGCGCTACAACCCAAATAAACATCAACAAATCACAACACGGAAATTAAACATTAACGCTCAATTTCAATATTTATTATTTTCACAAGGAAATAGTTTATTAATGATGTAGACAAAAAAGAAACTGTAAGATAACTTTTGATTGTACTTTCTGTTAGAATGTTTGTAGGATTGTTGCTGCTTTTTTATGCCTTGTAGCATATTTAGACGGCTTTTCATTGAGCGCCTGCAGTTTGTTTTAGTCAATTTTAATGAAAAACTTACTAAAACAAAGTTCTAACAACATGCTTAACTAAAAAACCACATGCTAAACATATATATACCTTGTTTAAAACAAATAATAAATAAAGAAATGGCAATTTCAGACGAATTTTGATATGAAAACACTATTGAAGTCTAGTTTAGCAAAAATGGATCTAAATTGGAAACAACGTAAGACAAAAAGACATTTCTCCAGAATACCTTTACAATTTGCGGAGTTGACAATAGCGACAAAGCCTCAGCACCAGAATACAGCTGACGTCTCCTAGTGAAACAAAATTATTTATTCGCTTCTGTTATCTCCTCAAGTACGTGTAAATTGTAGTACTATTTAAAGGGACAATACTAGATACACGAAACTCATTATCCAGAAACAACGCATTGAAAGACGACTACCTTCGTTTGTCAAGGAATGTTGGAGACATCAGGGACTTTTCTGAATGCACTGGGGTTCTCTGTTGGGACTGTTTTAAAATGAAATGTTAGTTTTACTCTACAAGTTACTTCGCAATTAGAACAGGATCGTTGAACGACACAACTGAAAGGGCAACGTCTGTAGAAAATGATTTAAAACTTTATGCATTCTTTATGTCTTCTAGGCGCTTTACACTATGTAAAACTATGATCAAAAGATAAAACAATATGTAAAACGGCTACGTCAAGAATAACCAACAGTGAAACAAAAACAAAACATCGAATAATTAAGAATCACTCTTCGGTTTAATCATAGTTAATAGTAGCCCTCTATTAACTAAGGTTTAATGAACGGATTACTACGGCTATTAAATTCGAAAGTTAATATACTCTATATCTATTATAAAAACTATGCAAAAACAACTTAATGAACGTCTATATGTTTCCATTTTTTGCTAACGAATTTTTTTTATTATCTTTAAATCGTATTATGCAGCGCATTGCGAGTAATAAAAAATTGCAAAAACGTAATAAAAATTTCAACCAGTAGTTTTTGTTTGTTTGTTTGTTTTGTTTTTACACCTCAGTTCCAATGAAACATAAGAAATCTATCTATACATATAAAAAGCAAAGGAATCACTTTCGGTCAAGGGTTTAATTTTTTTCTTTTAAATTACTAAAAGATTGCCTCAGCTGGCGAAACCAGACTTTTATTTGTTGCCATTTTCGGGCCTTATGAGCCCGGTTTAAAGTATAATCAATCGAAGTTTAGTTGAGCAATTTCTAATGTTAAAGTAAGACTTAAAATAGGCTATACACAGTTGGAAAGTTTAAGAAACCAACTTCCTTTGTAAAATTCTGGATCCGCAACTGCAAGGGATTATGAAACATCAATAAAGACTAGATTTAGATCGTATGCCATATGCCTTAAAAGTAGTTTTACATGATTACATTTTTGTGTTGCGAGTGTCAATCGCTCGCGATAATCGCATTGTGTAAATTGAGAGGGCATATAGATGGATAGTTATTGCTTGTGGCCACTTACTTTTTTAACTAATCGCTTTTGGTACTACAGTACAGCTGCTGTAACGAACAAGTACGTTTAAGAAGCAAAACTAAAAAATTCTTTACCTCTTTTTCAGCAATCTTGTGTAAAGAAGCAAAAACAACTTTGTTGGAGTCACTATCAACGGAAAAAGACCAGTTATACATATATATACATTTACTGTTTAGTTGCCTTTAATCTAACTATTGCAATAGCTGTTTACAAAATAGAACTAGGAAAATCATCGACCCATAATTTTACGCAACTTGCGCATAGATTTCTAGGATTTTCTCAGATTTTCTTCTTTTCTCTGATTGATATCTTTTTGAAACAACTGAAATGGGGTGGATATAAACAATGTTTAAAAAACGAAGGGAAAATCTCCGTTCTTTTTATTTTAAATCAAATGTATACTACTACTACTACTACTGCTGCTGCTGCTGCTGCTGCTGCTGCTGCTGCTGCTGCTGCTGCTGCTGCTGCTGCTGCTGCTGCTACTACTACTACTTTTACTACTACTACTACTACTACAGCAATACTGCTACTACTACTAGTACTGCTACAATTACTATTGCTATGCTTTTGCTACTGCTGCTTCTACTGCAATATTTACACCTATTAATAAAACCATTACCATTACAACTACTACTTCAGTCGAGCCCCACGCCAGTCTTCTCGGTTCTAGGAATTTCTTCACGGTTTGTAGCATTTAAGTGCGAAGGTTAGAAATACTGACAATTGACCTTTTGAAGAGTCACAATTTTCGTTGACAACACTGAAATAATCTTAAGTAATCACCTTCATCTCCACACAACAGAGAAAATTCAAAATCAAAGTAATCTTGAATGTCAAAACACATTTATATCAGTTCTCACCTTAACATGCTCTTAGTCCTGGGTGTGACCGGAGTACAAACGAAAGGTCTTGCTTGACTGGCTTCACTAACATGCTTAAGTCTGGCAAAATTTCATTGTGATTGAGTTTGTACGTCGTTCATTTACGTTAATGAACAGTCTCTACGGTTAATAATTCAAACCCATGACATCCGCAGTGCCGTTGCACACATTTAGCTAACATAAATGGGCCCGCTCCCATAAGCAGTGGCTTCATAGCTCAATTGATAAAAGTGCTGCGCCGGGTCAAGAGTTTGAATCCCTTTAAAGCCTAAATTTTTCATATAAATCTGAGGACAGTTTAGAAAGTTGATAAATGAGTTGTTTCTGTTTTCACACAAACAACATATCGCTAACTGGTTACAAATTCAAAACAATTAATGACCGAACGCTTATCAAGACGTTCCTAAACTTCGTTTAACAATTTGAAGCGCAATTTTTCTTATTCATTATCAATATCATCAAAAGCATCATTTAAACTATCATCCGAACCAAATATTGAGCCGAACTTTGTGCACCATGATGTTCATTATAAGTCTAAACTTTGAACATTGCGATAACAATACTCTTCTATATAACTGTGGCAAAGTGATAATCAAACAGTTAAATCAGTTGGCAATCTTACGCCCTTCCATATAACTCAGTGTCCATAAATGGAAAAGAGGGATAGATTTAAGCCTCACAATGCTTTTATCAATTCTAGCTACTTAAAAAATTTCAATATTCAGTTAATAGATTAAGGATGATTTTAACAAACGAAATGAAGTTTCCAACCAATTAGAATTAAACGTCTCCCATATTTACTAAACTTACTTTTTCTCTACCGGTGTTGATATTTCTTTCTTCATTCTGTATAAGGACGGGAGCCGTTATTAATTATGACGATGCTACAGATCAACAGAGTGTTACGTTCTTGAAACTAGCAGGTGAACCAAAATAGACTGTACCAATTAAAACAGGAATGGAAAAGGCAACCTATATAAGGTTTTCCTTTCATTTGCTGGAATACATTACCTATAATTTAATTATTCAAATGTCTGCCAGGCACAAACTGTTTAGTTGACTTTTGTTATTTTTGACTTGTATATGTAAAGTGAGAGTGGACTTGATATTATAAATATGACTACACACTACCGAGGATTTTTTACCTTGCTTCATTGACCTTGTCCATCACCGAATTCACCACCATTGAGAACGACACAGGCTCTCCTCGGTCAGAATGATGTACCACAGTTGAGAGGGGCTTAGGACGAGGTACTGACAAATAAGGAGGAAATATTACACTTTTAACAAAGCTCTTCCTTTTTCAAAACTACGGCACTGAATATTCTACTTGTACATCAGTAGTAAGACATCCCCCTCCCCCAAAGGGATAAAATACAGCAGTGATCACTGGTTAAACAACAACAGAGATACTTTGGAAAAAAACATATACTGATAGACATATGGCTATTGAATTTATAATTTTGTTAGATTTTTATAAAAGATTTTTATATATAATAGATTTTGAATAAGTAAATGAATGACAAAATGGAAAACTTAATTTTTAAATTTTTCAACAAGGCGCTTGGAATATAAAAGCTAACAAGAACAAAACGAGATATTGATTTTCATAATTATTTGATTCAAATATTATCTAAACAAAATATTAATTTTACTTTAACCATCAAGAGTTTAAATGTCATTACAACTTTGCATTCCAATTAATGCCTAAGAAATGTAATACACGTTGAAAGATGATAAATTATGGTAAGGATTTGTTACCTAAGGTAACAAGGAGCTTACCTTCTTGGTGCCGAACAATTCGGACGGGTGGTTTATCAGGCCCAAAAACCAACTTTCGCTGAACTCGTGGAAGACACTTGATGAATCCGTCAACGATGGCATTACGAACTTTTGCACGTTCAATAACCAAACAGTTGTGAACACCCTATGGATTTATTGTTTAAACAAATATAACAAAAGACGGTGAACATTTCTCATAACTAAAATACCCAGCCTTATGGTAATGTAAGTTCAATCACTGACCACTGTCTGTTGTTTAAGAGCTTCGTTCAGTCTGATTCCCTCAACATATCGGCCTCTCTGAAGATGATGCATAACAAGCAGCTCCTTGGACGTCGGGTCAGGACTCTCGAGCAAAAACTTCTCCAGACACTCCTGCACACACACCATAGCAAACAAATTTTTCTTTAACTTTAATATTGGTTTATCCTTTCACTAACTAACGATACTAAATTCCCAGCCATAAAAACTCACCCACTGATATTGATACTGTACTTAACATTTAGAAAATTTAAATAAAAGTATCATAACTTCAATAATCCATTACCTCTTCTATGTCATCAAAAGGAAGTTGCAGCAACTTATTCATGTTGGAAGCTACAAGGGAAGACGAAAATCAAAGAACAATCAACTCAAGGGAAAAAACACACTATTCCACAAGGTAGTTGAATAAAACAAACGAAATTTAGTTTAAAAGAAAAAACTGTTTATGACCCTGACCACTGTAACAAATGTTTGAGTAACTTGTTTTTCAAAATTAGTAAGAAGCAGCGTAGCTCAGTGGTCGGGGTGTTGGTTCCATGTTGTTGTCCCGCTTTCAAAACCCAACACTGACTAGTGACTGGATTGGTCTCGTCTTATTCCCAATGAAATTAATCACTCTGATACCATAACTAGCCCCGTGGTTTGCCTCGTACCAATTGGGTTTTTGTGTTAATTGTGTATCATGCTCAAGATACAAGCTTATAGCAAACCTTTGGCTGTGTAAAACAAATATCAGGCAGTTTTGAATAAAATACACCAAAAACCTAAATTCCTCCAATAGTTTAAGGTTTAGATATTCTCGATTGTTTTTGTGACTTCAACTTCACTTCTAATCGGGATTACCTGCTTAGATACTTAAATTCGAGAATTGGTTTTTTTTTATAAATATTAAAACTATCAACAGACCCCACTTATTTTTCACACTAAGCCATTCCACAAATATGTGTTCAAAGTAATGTCAGTCTTAAAATGTAATGAGGATGCCCAAATGTCATAAGCCCTGTTGGTTTCTTTGAGCAACCCTGTCATATATTTTCGTTAATAATTATGGGTTCTGGTTACCTAAGTCTTTTTTAGAATGAACTATGAAATAATGTTGATAATAAATTATCATCGCCGTAAAGATGAAGAAGCTGGAGTAAAAAGTATTAGATGAAGAAGCTGACGTTTCGAGCGTGAGCCCATCATTTGATGCTCTGACGAAGGGCT
>JAOEHV020088741.1:0-15769 GCA_025447995.2 Isaurus tuberculatus
TGTCGTGGTTGTCACGGATCGAACCGAATTCACCCTAAAACTGCGCACGCAGTACGATTATTGAGTTTTGTTCCGGGTCAGGTACTTGGTTCCATCAAGATCAGTTGTGATCTGCTGTTTGAACTAGGGCAGTTTGTTGGCAACGTCAATAGAGCTTTACAGGTTTGTAATATGAAAGAGCTTTTGGACCATTAAAATAATGTTCTCATAAAAATGACCATTATATGAACCTCCCTCGTCTTCAAAGTGATGACCTTTTACCCTTTGACTTTGACCATCCATAATAAAAAGTTTCGTAAAACACATAATTTAATTAATAATAATAATAATATTTATTATTTTTATTATTATTTAATTAACTCTAGGTTTTAAAATTTATTATTAAATTTGCGTTTTTTCTTATTTATACCCTTATGTTTGTAAAAAAAATTTCTGCCACTTATTTGGACTGTACTCTCTTGCTGACTAGCTGTGATGTTTTCTTTTAGTTCTTCAGGCACTCTGGATTAGAAGGAAGACAAAGTCCTTGGGATCTTCAGTATTTTACTCAAGTGGAAAAATATTTTGATGCTTTGACAGATGGAGTCCATGCAGAACTAGTGCAAAATATCTTCTCTATGTTTACTGAAGATGTCCTTCCAAGATTAGATACAATAACAAAACAGACCATTCACAATGATTTGAATGAGGCAAATATTCTTGTTCAAGAAAAGAAAAATAAATCAGATTACTGTGTTGTGGGTATTATTGATTTTGGTGACATTGCTTACTCTTATCGTGTTTTTGAGGTTGCCACAGTGATGGCATATGCTTTACTCTTCATGTGCCAATCAGAGGATCCTCAACCAATCAGCAAGATAGGATACGTTTTACTTGGTTATCAATCAGTGTTTCCGCTGACAGCAAAAGAAATTGACTGCCTTCATTTGTCAGTTGCTGCTAGGATTCTTCAGTCTGTTGCTATGGAAACACACCAGAAGAAGTTGGAGCCAGATAATGAATACCTTTCGGAGGAAGTAAACGATAAATTAAAAATACTTTATGAGTACACGAATGCTCCCAAAGGGGGATGGGTGAGGCAATGGTTATCTTTGAAGTGTCTTTGATATGCTTTGAGTTGCCATCCTTTGCAATTCTGGAGTTTTTGAAGGATAGGGACCTAATTAAGGCATCTTATTTGAAGTCCTTACCATCAAATATCAACACACACTATATGTATCTCACATGAAGTATCTACCCATCATAGGTGAAGACACTATATGTATCTTATTTGAAGTCCCAACCATCAAATATGGGGACACAATTATTAACGAGGTACACATTCATTAAAAAGGGGAAGATGATGATCTCAGCTATATCATTTTGTGTTAATTTCCATGCATTCATTGGAAAACCCCATTGCAATATCTTTTTTCTTCCAAGACAAAGATGGCTTTGAGTCAAATGAAACAACAATAATTTCAAATACTATTTAACTTTCCACTACTGTATCTTGTATACATTCACAAAACGCATATTAAATAATAAAAAGCATACAAAGTAATATTCATATGCTATGCATTTGCTTTTGTTTTTTTTTTAAAAAAAGGTGAAGCAGGGGGGGAATCATAACCCCTGGGGACATCCCAGAACATTGGTTACTGGCTACCACGAAACAATAAATGCAATAAACAATTTTAAAAAATGATGCTTTAATAAATAATGTTAATTTGTATCTCCATGCAAAGATGATTTGCGGATAACTGCAAAACACTACTATTTTCTGGACATTTGCTCAACAGGAGTTTTTGAACTTTTGACATAATTATAATTCAAAATTGTTTTAAAACTTCACGGTAAATATTTTTGACTTTTGGAAGGAAATTAATTACAAGTCCATTGAACCTTTGTAAAAGTTTTCATTATCTAGTAATCTAGAGTAATCTACAGGCTTATATCTTAACCATTTGTCTGTTGTCACAGCAACTGAAAATGCTGAGAAAACTAAGCCCTATCATATAGTAGTTATACAATGTTGTTGAGTGGGATACAGAGTAATTATTCACCGAAATGGAGGTGAATATACTTGGCTTTCACAGACACTGAGGTGAATAATTACATTAGCATATATCCAACCAGCGAATCAGTGGGAACGAGAATAAGAAATTTCAGCTTCGCTGACACCTTTTGGAAACCACGACACCATCTTGTTTTTCCCAATCGCTAAACAGTGAATATACTGGATATTCACTTTTTAGGAAACCAATCAGAGTGCGCGAAAAACACTATTCGCTGGTCGGGTATATGCTAATGTGGAATATGCAATGTGTCACTTGTATTCTATACAAATATACCAGGAAAATACAAGTGAAACGTCGAATTTTTTAGGGTGTCCCATGTGAAAGCATTGCATTAATAATTGAGGCAAAACTATTCCCCGTGACGAGGAACAAAAAACTAAAACCACAGTTTGTCGGCTAAAGTTTTGAGCTTGGACGAACACTGTTGTATCTAATGGAATGAGGGTTTAAAAGAACATGGAGTTAAAACTCATCTGATGTTTACTTACTCAGTTACTGCTGTTCACGCAATTTTGTGACCATCAATCGAATTTTTGAAGATTGCAAATGAAATTTATCCGCTCCTATATCCCAGGAACTAGGATACGTCGTCTATGTGTATCGTCTCTGCTGAATGCCTTTTCATTTTCACCAAAGTAATAGAGGGGACTGAACGCTTTCTTTTAGCTGTTTTCAACACCTTTTCAGCCGCCATTTTTATTTTCAAATCTTGTAAACTTGGTCCCAAGTCCTCTCTCGGTCATCTTGTTAAATTTTACGTCATAAAGAATTTATAAGAACCAAAGGTTAAAGTGTTACCTTATTGAAAATGCTGCATTTTCAAATTCTCTAACGAAGAACTGACACTCTAAACGTCAGCTTTCAACTCTAGTTACGGCGATGATTAAACATTTCAACCTAGAGTTACTTGCTCTAACGCAGTTCATCATAATTATCGCATTTATGTTTTCAAGGGAATGGTTCATTTGATTTAAAAGACATGCAACTAGCCTATAATGAACACGGTAAAAACGTAATGCTTGTGGAATGTGGCGGAAAAGATAATTAGAAGGCCGCGCTACCAACGTGGACTTAGTCTCAAATTGAAAGGCTGCCAAATTTAATTTAAACGTCTCATACCTTGATATTTTCACGTGATTTAATCAACTATAGGTTAAATTATTGAATCATGGCTGTAACTAGTGTAAGAAGCTGACGTTTCGAGCGTTTTGCGATCGTCAGAGCAGCTATGAATGTTGATTAAGGCTTTTGATATGAAAAATACAAAAAGTTAAGGAAAGTTTTAAAGTTTTTATGTAATATATATTAAAGAGTTTTTTTTTTAAAAAACTAATTATTGCGTTGATGAGCCAAAGTTTAGAACGTGATTTAATTACTCAGGGTTGAAATATTTATATAGCGTCATTCGTTCTGTCGAAGGGCTAACGCTCGAAACGTCAGCTCTCACTCCGGCTTACGGCGATGATAAAACATTTCAACCTTGAGTTGATCAAATTACGTGTCTTAGTGATATTTGCAAATGGGCGGCCATTACCAGGTGAGAAATGAGGAACAAAGGTTGACGATAGTTTTTGTAATTAGATAAACAAAAATTTCCCATTTGGAGCCGGAATACTAAGAGTTAAGATAATTTCTGCTTTACCGCGTTTTGCTTAAGCCATTGTTTCGCTTTGCCGCTGTTTTGCATTTTTGAAAAGAAAGTCCCAAGAGATTGCAATGACCTGTAACCAGTAAGTAAGTGCTTTTTTATCATTTTGAACATCTTTCAGTTTTATTATATCGGCTAGTTTTTGCAATGGAGAGTTTCTTTTTGTTTTCTTTGCAAACAGTGGTGGTGCAATTCAATTTTCAAGCCTGCACATGATTGATTAAGGCTGGTATTCTGGGAATATTATAGAAAATCATCTATTGATATTTACTAGCAACACCGATGATTAAAATATCAACCGCCTAAAGTTGTCTGAAACACAAATTGTACCCACTCGCCAAACACAAAATTTTGCTTGATTAAAGATACTTGGTGGTAGCAATTAGAAGCTCTGTTGTTCTCGAGGGTGAAACTTATTCTTGCAACGTAAAATGAGGTTTTATTCTCTACTTCTTCAAACCTCATAGAATAATTCATTTCTCTAATTCTAGTTTCCTTTTCAAAAGACAGATTAAGCGTGCGTCCCAGTTTTACGGACAATATAAACGTTCATATACACAATTTTAGGTTAAGTGCTTAGCATACGATCACTGTCAGTGATTGTTAAGGGGCAGTGTTCTTTCTAAGCCAGGCAGTGTTCTTGTTAAGCCAGGCAGCATTATTGTTAAGCCAGGAAGTAATATTGTTAAGCCTTGACCAATAGGTTTTAAAACACAATTTAGTATTTATCGTATCGAATTGATAAACGGTGTAACTAAGACATCTCATGGTTAACACAATTATATTCATAGTTGTTTGTAGACTCGAAATTTTGAGCTTTCAATTCAGTTGCTCTGGCAATGGGATATCGCTCGAAAGGTTAGCTTTTTAACTTCAAGACAACAAAGTCTATGATTTTAATTTGGTTAATCTTAGGTTGTTAGAATCACTTAAATTTAGTAATAAACTATTTTGACCTTTTTTAATTTGTAGTAGAAAGACAGAATTCTGGTGATACTTATTAATATGCCCGAAATGTCTAAACAAACAAAATTAAGTGAAACAAAACGCCCTTGAAGTACTAATGTGACCACATCGCTTAAAAGAAGATTAATTGAGGAAGGTGTGAATTTTGGCAGCTTGGATTTGTTTAGTTAAAACCTCTTTAATCTTTCCGTAAAAGGTTGCGAATCAAAAACAAATTCGGAAATGTAGTTCACAGATAAAGCTATAAAATCACATTGTTTTAAGACTCGTCATTTGTTCGATTCGATGTTATTTTAAATATTTCAACCTTACGATACTACTGCTTCACATTGTCATCTTTAGAATTGATAAGACGCAAAAGAAGATTAGCATTCTTTTACTAAATACATATTGACAAAAGATTCTGTTTTGTTATATTGTCCAACCGGACTAATTGTTCTTATTCAATCAGGTCAGGATCAAAATGTTTTTAACATCAGTTCTAATCCCTTTATGATTACAATAATTACCACCTATTGTTTAAAACCGTTTTTAATGAAAACTAACGCGGTTGGTATCATAAATGTGTTCTAAAGCGCATATATACGTTACCGATCCTTCCTTGTTTCTCAATCAAAAGTGTCGGCAAACGTTTTGTTAACAAAACAATGACAATTAGTCCTCTTGGGAGCATTCAACTAACTTGAATCGTTTGTAAATTTGCAATTAGTACACGAATGTCTTTCTATCTAAAAACCTAAAATATATATTTGATAATAACAACTTAAAACAGAATGCTTTTTCAGCCCTTTTCATATCTATGATAGCAATAATTTCTGCCTTTTAAGTTGGCGTAGTTTGAAAACAAACCGCGATAATAAGTAAGAATACTTGCGATATTCTTTTTGGTTTTAATTCGATAGTTTTTATCAAATCCTCTTCTCATTAGAGAATATTCTTTAGTTTTAGTTCTTATCTAAAACCTCTCGGTGAATGTTGAAAAAAATAATGAATGCTTTGGCTAGAGGGTTTGCGCTATAATAAAGTTAAATGAAAAAAGATGAAATATTTAAATCTCGATTCCGCAAGCGATGTATACCGAGAGAAGCGCAAACGCCAAGTTTGAGTTTCATCGTGAAAACTAAGTAAAACACCCAATAGCACTATAAGAAGCTTCTGTCTTTTCAACAAATAAACAAAGAAACAAATTAAAGTACAAATCCAGCATCCTCATGTATTTACTTTATTATCAAAATATCTACATCATAAGAACTACTATCGTGACTTAATAAGTTTTTTTTTAGAATACAAACAATGCCTTCAACTGACCCCGTTGAAAACTTGTCCCCTCCCCTCCCCTCCCCCCCTTAAAAGCAGCCACAACAGAGCCTGTCTTTTAAAAAATGTTCAAAATATTTTACAAAGAAATGCATGCGAGTATCTGCATCATTACTTTAGCCCATAAATAAATTATAGATCTTTTTCGCTATGAAACAACACAGTCCTTTTCTAGACATATAAATACAACTTCATTATCTTAAAAAATGGCGAATTTTTTTGTTTTCTAATGAAAGTGCGCGTGATATTTACTAGTTGTAAGAAAAAATCAAATTTACCTGTAAATATCTTTCTTCTCTGGAATTTTAAACTCAAAATTTTTGTCTTTGCATCTTTCTGTTCGAAGCCAAGGCAGTTCAAGTTATATAACACCAAAATTACTCGGCCCGCCATCCCGTGACGCTTTGCGTATAATCTAATATGTTTTTGAAACATTTTCTTTACCAATACTTTTCATAAAAACAATTCGTTCCTAAGCTGAAAGGGCATTCAAAACGTACCTTATCACGGTAAAAAGAGCATTATCATAGCAAAAATAGAGAAAAAACCAAGAAAGTGGAAAGTTTCAGAGAATGCGTTTTCTAAGCATTTGCTATGAAGTAAAAAAAAAAACTTTTACTGCCAAAGACCACATCTCAAAACTAATTTGTTTGCTGCTTATCTTCATACATCATGAATGCAATTCGGTTTCTTATCTCACGACTTAAATTACGCATAAAGACACTTTTATACCCCATTTGCCTTCTATTGACGGCCTTTTTAAATTGTGACTATGCCGGGCTGAGTGTTTGCAGTCCAATAGATGTTACACGCATGGTTCTACAGGAAAAAGAGGACAGAGGAACAATGATTTGGGCCATTGCGAAATTAACAAAAAAAACATAGGAACGAAAGCCCAATCTGCAGAATTTTTGAGTAAGCGTACGTTTTGAATGTCCTTTAACAGTCTATCTCAATTTTAAGCAACTGTTGCCGTTATGTTATAGTTTTATTACTACAAACTGTGTTGCAGTTTGGCCTGGACGCGTCTTTGTAGCCTTTTTCACGTGGCCGCTCTTCTTCAATCCAACTAACATATCATGTGGTTCGCGTTTGAAGTAACGATGAGACGCATATGAGAGAAACGCGTTTTCTTCGTGAAATTCTTTGAACAGACTTTCGAGTGTTTTACCGTTCCACTGCAAAGAAAGAGAGAATTTAAGTTATTCTGATTGAATATATGTGTCGTGGTTATTTAACAACGAAGTTTTGAATCATATTCGTGGCAAAAACGCGATTACAACCCGAGAACTCTCGAGGGCTCTTACAAACTGACCTATGAAGCTATTGGGAGCAGGTCAATTTTAGTGCATGGGTCCATCAATGCCACTTAAAATAGTGTACGATTATTGACTCAAACAATATTACTGAGCTATGAAGCCACAGCTGTTGGGAGCAGGTCAATTTTAGTGGGTCCATCAATGCCACTTAATAGTGTACAATAATTATTGACTCAAACACTCTTACTTATAACTGACCAATGAAGTCACCGCTATTAGGAGCAGGTCATTTTTAGTGGGTCCATCAATGCCACTTAATAGTGTACGATTATTGACTCAAACAATATTACTAACTGAGCTATGAAGCCACAGCTGTTCGGAGCAGGTCAAGATTAGTGCGTCCATCAATGCCACTTAATAGTGTATAACGATTATTGACTCAACAATCTCACCAACTGACCTATGAAGCCATGCACAGCTGTAGTGGGAGCAGTTCAATTTTAGCGGGTCGATCAAACGCCACTTAAGAGAGTTAAATGATTATTGTGATTTCTACCGCCGCTATTTAGCAAGAGAGTATTTAATTACTTACGGGGATAAACAAATAAATGTAGAAAGAATTGCGTGTAATGCAGGACAATTTAAAAAGATATTAACTTTGTTCGGTGTGTAAAACGTAAAAGTTACAAGCTACGAAAAATCGTATTTTTGAAGTGGTAGATGTTGACATAAAGATAGACAGACAGGCGGGCGGGCTGTCAGACAGACAGTCAGACATATAGTAAGAGAGAAGGGCAGACAGTCTGGCTGACGACTTTACTACTATGAATCTTCAAAAGATACACTCATTCACTCATACGCCCTTGTATTCCTAAGTTAATTGATTTATTGACAGATTAATTGACAACATAAAATACAAACATGTTAAGTAATTAGAGATTTTAATGATTTGATTTGTGAAATTTACCACTCTTGGGTGGACGGAGAGCCTTTAAAGGTCACGAAGACCCATGCGAGAAGGTCTCCGAGGGTCTACGGTTTAACGTCCTTATCCAAGAAGACGTGAAGGTCTAACCATTAATGTACAATAAGTTTTCGGAGTTTTACACACCTGACCCCTAAGACTTCCGTTCTTTTTCATCGTGAGAAAGCGACCAGTGGCAGTGTTTTTTAGCTTAACAAGACTAGCTCCAAATGATTGCAACTCAAAAAACACTGAAAATAAAAGTACGTATTATAAGCGGTCTGCCATTTTATGTGGTTGTTTAAAGCCGATTTTATTGCTGTTACTCGATGATCATTTATTTAACTTACTGGATATCATCGTCATTGTGAACACCCTTAATTTTAATTCTATCATCAGTGACATCGCCACTCGCACACATTGTTGTCATCGTTGTCACTTTCATTGCCAAGATTGTCACTATTGTCATCGATAGCATCACAGAAATGTCAAAATCGTCACATTCATCTTAACTGTCGTCTTACTTGTAACTGCAGTCGCAGTCATAATCGTTATCATCATCATCACTATCATCATCATAATCATCACCATCATCATCACTATCATCATCATCATCATCACCATCATCATCACTATCATCATCATCATCACCATCATCATCATCACCATCATCATCACTATCATCATCAACATTATCATCATAAAAAAATATGCAATTACGATTTTTTTAGACTTTTGCGTAAGTAATATACTATATTCAAAGACTATTTTTTTTAAAAAAACAGCCAAACAGCCGTTTGAAGTCAGATATTTCAAGGTAAATACCTTAGTGACTAGTTGTTTCATCAGATACACTGCCCTCTATTATACTGAGGCAAAATTAATTTGTGATAGTTTTCTTTGCCAACAAAACGATCGATTGTTCTTTTCTACTCTCATGCCTTCAGGGAAATAATTGACGACATTCTTCAGTGCAATAATCCTTTCCGGCGGAGATAGAGTATTTTTCAATGACGTTAGTTCCCTAGCTATAAAAGCATGACTATCAAAACACAATAAGTACGACTTGAATAAACCGAACATGTGTTCGTGACATATTTCTAGCTGGGACCTCAAGCGTTAAACCTCAAATCGGGACTCACCAAATCTGCTTTCCTGGTTTATTGTTCCTCGCACCACTCCACTGGGCAATATCTCCAGGTGATAACCGCTTCGACAGAAAATTTTACAGCGTATTGAATGGGTAGGCGTTTCTGTAATCCCATGAATCCGTTCTCTCTTCACACTCAATCGAGGCAGAAGAGACAGCAATCGGTTTCTTCTTCTATTTGAGAACACGCGCACAATGGCGGATTGGCTACGTCTCGGTTGTTCCAATTGCTTAAACCCTCTTGTCCGTCTTCGACCCGCTCTTAGACCTTGCGATACTCCATAGACACAAAACAGCATGATAAAAATAACTTCTGCTCGCATGTTGTCCAAAGGTTGTCCTTTCTGCATGCGAGACAAAATTTTAGAAAGATTTACTTATGTATTTCATGTTTACATCAATGAGGCAGTTAATGGTGCTAACATCAAATAGCTGAATATTGGTACGACAAAGAAAATGGCTTAGGTATTGAAAACAGTTGAGTTTGTGCTTAGTACTTGATTCAAAAAAAGTATTGCATTCTTCTTTGAAGCACTCCTTTGTGTTTGCTCTACTTTACTCTACTAAGCTTCACTTAGTTCTCATCTTTTTTCTTCCCTTGTTTTTTTTTTCATATCTTTTTTTTTCTTTCTTCTTTTCCCATGTTCCTGTCCTTGTTTCTGACCTGTCAAAATTCAGGTCGCTCAGCTTTAACATGAGCGAGCAAGCAAGACTTCTCGCTAATAGATCGTGAACCGTTTCGATCATTTTCATATCTGCAGTGAGGCAGCGTAAAATGAGAGCGACTCCTAAAAAAAACTTCTGCGCACGTCAAAAACAAGGAAAACATAAAAACAGTTTTAAGCGCTTTACAAATAGCTTTACAATTTTAGGGGGCTTTTTGCGTTCGTTTTGTATTTGAATGAATTTTTAGAGATGAAAAGACTGTGATTGCAAGTTTTCATACTTTTTTAGCCATCATTAATGATTCTGTAAACATGTTAATAGCAAACTCAAGTTTCTACTGAAAGCCAAAAATGAACTGCTCAATTTAGAGGCATGAAATGAATTGCATCGAAAAGTTTTTTTGATAAGAAGTTTTGATATTCCTATTTACTTGAGTCATAACACAAAAGGAATTCTAATTTTCATGCTTGCAAGTAATGTACGGTTAGTGGACTGCCCGCTTCATCTTGTTAAACCACTTAAACTCAAAAGATTACAAAACTGACATTAACAAATCATTGAGGGTATCAAAGATGCCATTTTACAGCATTTAGTGTTTACCTAATGGCGAAAATTTGGTCAAACGAAAGGAGACATGTTGGTTTTTGCTTAACATTTCGACAGTCATTAAAGCCAGTGCTTGTTTATCTAATTAGGTCCTTAGCGCGCTGGTCGGCAAAACAAATAAATTTCACAACTAACACAAATAAAATTATTGTCCTCATACCTTCGTGGGGTTTTATAGATGTTGTACTTTTTTGTGCTTAGCTTGGATTTTTTCCAAAGAGGTGTTGGTAAAGTCAGTTTATATGCCGGCGTGAGTGATAGAAACAGACTTTCTTTAGCACTACTTATGAAACAAAAGTTTAAGCCATTTTTATAGTTTTATGACATTGCAATTAACACTTTATTGAAACGGCAAGAACTCATTCACGCTTAACAAAAACTGCTTTTACCGGCACAAACTCCGCCCAAGTGTCTGATACACAACAGTTCATTATTGCAATGTGTTTTATGTTAGTTTAAAAGTCTTTGTGCAGGAAATTGTCGGCCTTCGGTCTAACTTCCTTCATTGTCCGTCCCGCCGTCCGATGTAAAAGAGCCAGTGTCAATCGTTAAAAAATAACTTTTCGGATAATGCAGATAATGCGGCCCCAACAGGAAACCGTGGTTTTTGCTAATTCAATTCATTGCAGCTATTGATCTCGTTAATTGTTAGCCTTCGCTATTCGTCTGTAATTACTTCACGCTGTCGAGATTGATATTTTGCTGTCGAGTTTAGTTTACTGTTGTCCACGCAACGTGACGACAACAAAATAAGAGCGGTTAATACATCTTACAACATTTTTCGACAAAATTTAAAAAAAAGAATTAAAATTCAAAAGCATAGAAAGTGGTTTCATTGCCGTTATTCCGTTAATAATTCGTGAACAATGCGGGAAAATTTAATCAGTTTAGAGCGCGATTTCGTGTTATCATGCACCCACGGAAAGAGCGTCAATGCAAACTAGTTATTCTGACATTTCACACTGCATAATTTATAAGCGGCAAACTTGAAAAAAACTTTGAGATCTATTGGGGCTGGACCAATCCCATTGCTAAATGTTGCCGCTATTTGATATTGACCGTAGAGTTTAGCGGCTTTGTTGAATCATTTCAGAGGTGATTTTTTAAACTTCAAGACGGGTGCATTTTTTACGAAGAAAACAATGAGATATTAAATTAACAAGCATTCTTTGATCACGTACAAAAACTAAAACCAAAGATCTGACTTTGTAAAAAAAAAAAAAAACTATTTCCGTTTTGCAAGCGATTTTTACAAAAGCTCTAGAACATTTTTTTTGTATATAGCGTGAGGCTTTGATGAAGTCAAACTGTGAGGTTGTTCCAAATGAGCAATTTATAAATGGGTTCTAATCAAAAGATTCTTAAAAGGGCAAAAAGCTTTTGTCTGCATGGTCTTTATGTTCTGTTTGACTTCTAACTAATCCTCTTTAACGTCATTTAATAATCTTTTATTTAATTTCTATGCCGTCGAAGTATGTCGCCGCATAGGGACATAGTCACAGATAAACTGCAACTTAAAATAGGTAGCTCATTGTGTTTAACCTAGAAAAAAGAATGAGAACAACTAAACCGATAAAAAAAAAACGCTCAAGTTGACATTGATATTTTTTTTCGTCTTGATATCTCTAAAAACGACCTCTTCCCTAATAGAGCCTATATCAAATCTTTTATTCTAAAAATGCCGCCGTTTCATTGACCTTAGAAACATAAGTTTAGCTTGTTTTGTTTTGCCCTCTTCACAACTAACATCAGTTGATGCATAGTTAGTAGATGCAGCAACTAAATAGCCTTCAGTGGTTCTTCCTTAGTTGGTTACATTGGTTGAGTGACGCTCGTATTCCTTTTACTGAATGTACGAATTTTTGTCAGAGTCCTCAAAAGAACTCTAAGTGTTGTGTCGACAAAGAACGCTAAACGCTTATTTAGTCTGTGAGCTAAGCTTAGAACATTTCGCCTTGTTCCAAAGGTGTTGCTTTGAAATATCCTATCACCCACTTAGAACACGAATATATAATCTGCTAAATTAATAAATGTTTGAGCAAGCTGGTATTTATCTGCATTAGAAAGGATCTGTTCCAACTAATTAAGCCATTTTACAAATACTAACCCTAAACCAAGCCATCTTCAGTTTGCGAGATGAGACGCAAAACTCTAAAGATATGTTTTGGAGGAATCTCAAAGAAATGGACATGTTGTATTCAGTGTCACAGGATTTAAGAAAATACCAACGCGGCTATTTTGTAAGAGTACTAATCCCAGATTTACACCACGTCTTCTCGTATCTTGGGTGTTCTTTTTTCTTTGAAGTGAGCGAGTTTCACCTCAGTTAAATGTCTCACTGGAAAATCCGACTGTGCATTTATTGTACCGCCACCACATGAAATCTTTACTCTGTGTGTTTCCACTTCAGACAGCGTTCAATATAGCCACAGCTACTCGCAAACAAAAAATAAATTAAAGCCACCTATCAGAGTTACTTATTTTAGGTGTTTTTTTCTGTCTGTGCTTAATGAAAACAAGTAAATTAACTTCGTTTGTCTTTCGTATGAGTCTACATTTTATTAAGCCACAGTATGCCTGTCGGATACAAGCTGCTAAATTTATTTTAGCTAATCGCCTTAAGTTGATGCACGCATCATATGAAATACATAATGGGTGGGATATTTTCAAGTCGTGGAAGTTAAAAAAGCAATGTGCGTGGTATAAAGCAAAATTTGCTAAGATAATTTCCTGACTAACCAAGTACGGACACCATTTCTCATACTAATTGTTTTGTGAGTAAAAGACATTCAAGTTTATGTTTCAAGGCCTGTTTTTAATGGATCCTTTTCAGGTAAAGTATTGTTTGTTGAAACTTATAAAATGTATTCATGGTCGTAAGTGTGCTGTTTTAGTCATTGAAATTCACTTTTTCTTCTGGAACATTGTTTTTCTCTTATATTATGCCAGCTTAACTTGAAACAAACACTTTTTTAGCGCAAAGAAAGTCCAAGAGGTGTGCCTATACCAAGCAGTCTAGAGATAAAACTTATTATTTAAAACTCTACGGTGCCATAATATATTTCAGCGAACGATTATGTAACCAGTAAAGTCATTTTTGAGCAACTTTTTAAGTTCACATCTTTCGTCTGAGAAGAGAAATGCTTAATTTGGACTAGCAAAAAAAAAGGGTTAGCTTAATTGATAAATTTTAACAACTAATTATCATATTTTAGCTCATTTTGTGCAAAGAGTTACGCCGTGTATATAGATAATAGATATCTAATATTAGATGAGTATTTTTAGCGATGTGAAGAAATAACTTTTATGTTTAGTAAATTTTTTTTGCAACGAGTCTTGTTTTACATTCCGTAGCTTGCCGGATCGTAAAAAAAATCTATATTAAACATTTTGAACCCGTGTTGATTGATTCCAATGATCTAAAAAATTAAGTTGTTACTAAATTTTAAAGTCAAAATGCGCATCAGCGGTAAATGAGAAAGATCCTTTTCACTTCATAATTTTATGTAGCAACAAAATTCCACACCGATTACTTTTTGGTTTAATTATCCAAGTGTACAAACATTTTATACGCCATTACGATTCTACAAAGAAAAGTAAAAGTCTTCGATTTTCCGTTTATTCTGGATAACTAAAAACGTCTCTTTCAATTGGATGTGAACACATTTTTAATTTTACCTAAAATTGAGTTTATTTCGAACTGGCTATGTAAACAGAAAAGTACTATTATATAGCGACACTTACTCAGTGTAAATCATTTCAGAGAGCATATACTCATTTTAGCTATTTCAAGTGCGGGCACGGTATATCGTACCCATGGAAACAGACAAAAACATAATACAATCAACAACCATTTTGTAAACAGGTTTTAGAATCTCAAATGGAACTTATCACAAACTTTTGAAAGATTACCGGAGCTGAAAACAGTAGGGCCACAAGAATGAGTAAGCCATCAAAAAAAAAAAGTGAAAAATTCTGGATAATTTTCAAACTCCCTTCAAAAATGAAATCAATTCCCAAAGTTCAAATATTTTTTCGGTTTGTTTAGTTAATAATCGGCAGAAAACCGTATTTCTTTTGGAATAATTATAAAATATCAAATCATGAGAAATACCTGTGACGCAAGTCGAAGGAAAGGGATATAATCCTTAAGACGCCATCCTCGTCAATTTTCTTAAAGCAATTAACACACTTTCGTCAACCTTGATGTTACAACCTCTTTTGCCAAATTGTTTTGGCAATAACAGCTTTTATTAACGCTTAAAGTGATTTTAGCCAATCAAACGCAAGAACCTTGGCGCCGATATTTTATACCTTGCGAGTAAGGCAATATTGTTTAAATATAACATGATGAATGAAATGAAAATCAGTGATAAATGAATGAAAATGAATGAAAATGAATGAAAATGAATGAAAATGAATGAAAATGAATGAAAATGAAATGAAATGAAAATGAAATGAAATGAAATGAAAATGAAATGAAAATGAAAATGAAAATGAAATGAAAATGAAATGAAATGAAATGAATGAAAATGAAATGAAATGAAATGAAATGAAAATGAAAATGAAAATGAAATGAAAATGAAAATGAAAATGAAAATGAAATGAAAATGAATGAAAATGAAAATGAATGAAAATGAAACTGAATGAAAATCAGTGATAAACTTATAAACTAACGAAAAAAAGAAAAAATAAACACGAAATGTTCACTTTGTTTTATTGTTGCGAGGAGAGACAAAAATCAGCACTTCTGGTTAACAGCTGTTCTGTGAATTACGAGAATCACGGGCTCAATTAGGAAAAACTCGCGCTTTTTCCAATTAAACGAACTGATCAGAACAAGTGAATCAGTACCAACTACCGAAGGCAAGCATTTGTGCAGCGAATCAGGAGCGAGATCTTTTTCGTTCACTTTCTTTAATTTTTTGCCTTTTACAACACGTCAATTATTGAATAGGTTTTTAAAAAATAGTAAAGTAGGTATAAGACACATGATTTAATAAATAAATAAATAAATACATAAAAAATAACCTTATCATTCGATGGAAATGTTCTCTCTTTCTCATTGGTCCAAGCCAACCACGTGACCTACAAATAACTGCCTACAAATATGACACTGCTCATGCGCATTAC
>JAOEHV020088838.1:0-7500 GCA_025447995.2 Isaurus tuberculatus
AGCACTCCTGACTAGAGAACAGGGAGACGTGGGTTCGATTCCCGCTCGGGGCATATACCAATTTTTTCTAACGAGTGCATTTATTCTATGTTTTTATGGCTTTAATGATAATTGCAAGTGTAGATAGCGCATGCGTGTTAGTGTTAAGTACTTACAGCCACTGATATTGCCACTAAGACAAGGTTGGAATTGGGTATTACCCCTTAAATCTAACTGTTATATATAAGCTCTGTTTGTAAGCTTTTTTGTGGTGATTAGGTTTAATATAACTGATATAGCTCTCAATGGCTGCTAAAGTTCCAGCCCAGCATTTTTTTTGGTAGTTTAAAGGGTTGATCCCCGCTATCAACGTGGCCGTATTGCCATTATTAAATAAATATCGATACTCATGTCTATATTGTTCTTATCGCCTTTGTCTCGTGCTAAATGTCGAAATTAAAGTATGTCCTCTCTATTACTGTTAAGATAGAGCATAAGACGTTTTCCCTTCCTAGTCTATGTTGTTTGTTTACTAAAGAGAAAACCTTAGGGTGCAACTAACTTCATATTGAATGTTATGCTATTTTCTAATTCCTTAATAAATTAAGACTTTTGGCGGAAAAATTTTCGAATTTCAACAAATTTTTAATTTTTATCGCCTTCCGAAGATTGTCATCCTCGCCCAAAAACTTCCGCCGTATTGTCAATGACCGAGTAGGATGGGGAGTGGGTTCGAAAGCGAGGATGACATCACTCAAGGCCGAGATTTCACCAAATACAAAGGAAGAGAGCCTTGAGTGACGTCACATTAGGCTCACCCGAGACTTCCGATTTTTATTCAGTTGCTCGGTGGTGAACCAAACCCGCGCGATATTCAAAGGCGCATAAAAAATTAAGTACTCAGCCGATTTCCATAAGTTTTTTTAAATTTTAACCAGTTTTTTTTACAGCTTTCGATGGTCAAAAAATCTAAAAAGACGTTAGTTGCTCTTTAAAAGTCAGAGAAAACCTCTAAAGCCATTGAATGTAAAAACTTTGGAAACACATAAAAGTCATGGAATGTAGATTAAGGTCACTTACTGCTTGGACATTCACAGAATGATGGATGTCACGTTTAAATTATGTGAAGTATTTTAATGATTTTCCGAAATATATGAAATCGATAGTTTAACATACTTTTTACAGAAACTCAGTCATGGAAAAAGCAAAATTTTAAAAGAAAATAAAGGAGTTTTAAAGGTCCAAAAGAATACGAATTCTCTAACACTCTTCTTAATGTTTTTTTTTTTTATTTTGTATAAATAATTCCTTTTGTTCATAACTATTATTTCCTTCATTTTTTCTGCTGTCTTATTTTTTGTTATTTTTTCCAGCCGTAAAACTGACAGTTGATGAAAAATGTCTCAAACATTTGTTGGTGTTTGATCGTTTTGATAAATATTTCACAGTCCAAAGTTTGCAGCGAATGTCCTCAAAGTCTTAAGTTCCTGTTTAATATGCAAAAGTTTTACTGCTATTTGACTTGAACATTTTCTTTACCGTTTTAACATTTGCAGAGCCACGCATCCCCAGTCATGTTTCTGGACTGGTCAGCGGATGGTTGCTTTATTCAAAGTATTAGTACAGGGTATCAGCATATTGTCTGTAAGTGAAATATATTTTTAGTTGTGTGTAGTGGATAACTGTGCGCGTAACTTTCCCATATAGTGAAAGTAAAGATCTATGCCTTTTATCCACAAGGTCCTAGGTTCGACCCCCGGCTCTGCCGAAATGGGAACATTTTTGTGACCTTCTTTTCTGCGAAAGGTTACTCAGCTTTTCATCCCTATAAGGTCGGTAATAAGAACCAGCTTCGGCTGGGAGCTAACCTGCAATGGGTTAGTTCCCGTCCAGGTGGAGTCAATGACTCTCAGCCGATTAACATTATAAAAACAGGAGATGGGCCTCTAGGCTTGTAAAAGGATTTAGCTTTAGCTATAAATTTTCGAAGACTAACAATCCTAATCAAAAGTTGCGAAGGAGCGTTTAAAAAGGATTGTACCATTTCTGGTTGAAGTACTTTGTGTACTGTTTTTGTACAGTTTTACAGATCCTTTGTTCTGGGAAATTCTCACCTATTACTATACACTAGTCCTAAATACAGAGGCGTGACTTTTTAGAACTCTTATGACTAACTTACCCTTCCAATGAACGTACAACTAAATCTTGCTCCAAACTTGACTCTAACACTAACTCTAACCCTAATCTCTAACTTACAACCAATTCTTCCCTCCCCAAAATCTAAAGCTAATCTTTTCTTCATTTAACAGCAAACTTACGCCTCCTCTTTGCCTACAGTCGAAACTCATTACTGACTATGGTCGAATTTAACGACAGACCCATCCCTCCACGAACCATGAAGTTAATCGTTTCCTCCAACCTGACTCTAATTCAAACTAACAACCAACTTAAACTTCCACTTCAACTAAAGCTGATATTCATCACTGACTTTGGTCCAAAATAACGACCAACCCACCCCTCCCCAAACCCTAAAGTTAATCTTTTCCTCTAACCTAACTCTAACACAAACTAACAACTAATCAACGCCTCCCCTTCACCTAAAGCTTAAACTTACATCGATCTTGACTAGGACCCAGACTATAAGGATCAACCCAATCCGGTGAAAACCTTAACTTTAAACATTACTCTAAACTTAGATCTACCTCAAACCAGCGACCAACTTACCCCGGCTCTAAAGCTAAACCCTATTTTTATCTTGACCTCTTAACCAAATTGGCGGCGTAGTTGGCGCAGTTGGTAAGATCTCTACCTTCCAAACAGAAGCTCTCAGATTCGATTCCTCTGCTGTGCCGAAATTGGAACATCTGTGTGACCTTCTTTTCCAGTCAAAGCTTACTCAGCTTTCCATCCTTACGAGGTCTGTAAATGAGTACCAGCTTCGGCTGGGAGCTAACCTGCGATGGATTAGTGTCCCGTCCAGAGGGAATCAATGACTCTCATCCACTTAACACTACAGAAACCGGAGATAAGCGCCGGCTCCATGGGCCACTAGGCTCGTTAAGAATTTAGCTTTAGCCTGAACCCAACGTAGGGGTGGGTATATAGTTTTGGTCAGTTTTTCGAAACGTATATTGACCTTCTAAATTTAGAAAGTTAGTTTACCTTTACCGAGCTTCCCTACATTTTTCATTTTCAATGAACAAAGGAAGGGAAGAAAGACATCACGATCTGCTTTTCTTTTTTTTGAATGAAAACATTGAAACACTTGCTATTTTACAGGGGAAATTGGTGGCTTTGAACGTGAGGAGTCGAAAAACGTCATCCGGGACACTGAGTGGGCCACACGTAATGTCATGCTTGGTTTTGATATTGCAGGTAAGTCATCTGAAAATAGAAAAGATTTTCTACGCGTTTTGGAGCATTACGTCTTATGATAACACAAAAAAACCCGGAAAGCTTTAGAATATAAACATTTTAAAAGTATTCAATTAGAAACAAAATCAATCACAATAAGAAAAGGCCAGTTGACACAAGAAATACCATCTATTACCATGGTATTTGAAGATATTCTTTATTTAGTTCACTGTAAACAATGGTACCCATTCTTTGCGAGATAATCTGTTTATCGTTCCCATTCTCTTGACCCAGGTGTTTGGCCGCTTGGTGACAGCGAAGGAAACCTGGTGACGTGCTCCGATTTGTCCAAGTCCCTCGAGCTGTTTGCAGTCGGAGATGAACTTGGTTATGTCCGTTTATTTAGATACCCGTGTAGTCAGCCTGGGGTATGTATACACGTTTGCTAGATCTCTTTCTACTGCGGATAGGTACAGTTTTTATTGGAAAACGATAAGGCCAGCCAGAGTTAGTCTAGAAAGTAGACCTTTACGGGTTTATAATTCAATTTTTAATTTATATATTTTTTATTATTATTTGTGTATTTTGTTTTTGAACATTAGAATTTTCAGAGATTCTATATAGTATATTTAATATTTTATATTATAAGATTTTATATATTGTTATTGTACATTGGTTAGAACTGGACAGTTTATTATCATTATTATAATTATTATTAATATTAATATTAATATTATCATTATTATTATTTCTAGTCCACACTGTTTTAATTTGTTTAGTTTAATTATTTTTGTTACCGCACTTATATTTATTTGCTCGAAACGTTTTCAAACATTTACACAATGTTGAACATGTTTGTTTAACTAGATATAGTTTTAACCATCCCACCTTATCTTTAATAATTCATACTGGTACAAGAAAAAATCATTTTTGGAGCATAGTGTTCCCTGTTTCTGTAGTGTTAACGGTACGAGTGCAATAATCACAATATTAAAATAGGCACCTCATGATGCATGTATCTACTGCGGGCAATAAAATATTGTACGCAAAAAGTATACACTGAAAACATGAATGGAAGCACAGAATAATAATCTAAATAACAAAATATATTTCAGCTTCGATGACGCCATGGCGGCTCTCGACTATCAGCCCCGAACAAAGTTAAATATATTTTCCCATTGCGGACTTTTCGTCTCCCTGTAAGGGCTTTTCGTCTCTCTCTAAATTACATTCAGATTGTGCTAACACTGGCACGTGTTGTCGCAATCGGCAGTACGACCTTTCTAATATCCTACTTGGAGAAGAGCTAATAGCTTTTTAATAGCTTTTATTAATTTCACCCATTAACTTTTTCGTTTCCTGCGTTTGATTGGTTAACTTAATCTTGATTTACCTGCTCGTATTCCTTATGACCTTTTATGGACCAAAGCCAAGGCAAAAAAAAGTTACGCAGGAAGTTAACTATCTTGAAATAAAATGGCAGAAAAAAAAATTATTGAAACAATTATTTCACTCACGCTTGTTGAATATGTTCTATATTACTTCGTATCCAGAACAAGTTCGTGGAATAACTGTTATATAAACTGTTGTGTTGTAGGCGCAGTATTACCAATCACGTGGTCATGGCTCATCAGTGTCCCGTATGTACTTTTTACCATCCGACACGTGTCTCCTCACCACCGGAGGTTGTGACGCATGCGTCATGCAGTGGAGCATCCTTAGCAAGATGGCGCCGCTGGCTGAGGAGTCCGAAGAATATGACGAGGAATCCATGAATGAATCAGCGCAGTCAGACGAAGAGGATCCAGGCTCTCACTTGTCATCACAAGAATACTACCATTCCCATGATGCGTCAGTGCATCGGATGACATCCACTAAGCAAAAGCACCCGGATGATAACTATGGTTATTACGGTGATAAGTTGAGGAATGGGCGCCGACCAGTGATCACTGAAGCGAGGCAGAAAGATCTTGACAAAGAAGAGAAAGTACAAGAAGACCAAAGCGTAGTTCTACATCGCAGAAATCCGAAACAAAAGTACCGGCAATCGTACGATTCTTACGCGAAGCAGCATCAACGTAGTTCCCACAATACCTTGCAAGGAAATGCAAACAACAAGTCTCGGAAGTCGACGGATAATGAACAGTATTCAGAAAGTGACAATAGAGGGCCTGATGGTAACTTACGCTACCTTGATAGTCTACAAGCACAGAGAAATAAAAAAAAGGGAGGCAGAATGAAAAAATAGACCAAATTCATGAGTATCGCTGAAAAAAGCATCATGTTTAAAGCTTCGTTTGTTTTTATAAGTTTGTCTCATATGATTTAACTTGCATTGTGAAACGATCATGGTGATGTATGCAAGGTAAGTTATTGCCACAGTAAAGCTCGAAAAAAAGCTTCAAAGGGAAAGTCAAATCCTTATTCTTATTTATACGACAATAGTCGAAAATATTGAGCCAAGAGTTCTTTAATTACGTGCAAACTGCTTTATACGGCAATTCGCATACTACATTCGACGAAATAATGATTTTAGAATTTCTATTGGTAATGCACTCTACTTCGAAAAGGAACTCCAAGCGCGTGACAATCGGCCATAGCCACACGGATCATGCGGCGCCAGTTGATTATGAAAGGCTCCTCGTTTTTTAGCCGAAGCAACACAAAATATCTTCAGACATTTGCAATGCTTTCCCATTTCCATTTCTTCACTTGCTGTTGAGATTTTTCTTGGTTTGCAAACCATTGTGATAAAATTTAGACACGAAAATATATAGACACAAGCACTGAACTTTTTTTTCGTAACTCGAAAACATGTAAAGGTCGTAACTTGCGAATAATTTTTATTGCAGCACATTAAAAACCTTCATCCACTTTTTGTTATTGCTTTTATGTTGTGAGCTGCAAGATATTTTTTATTTTATCCACTTCTATCTCTGAAATATTAAAAAATCGAGGAGCCATTTTTTTTTGAGAAAAAAAGGCGGATCTTCCACTTGTCACTGAATGAATCTGCAGAATTCGTGATTTATTACAAATATGCAATACAATCTTGGCCTTCGCCATTTGGGTAATTTAGCTTGTTCTCATACACAGCACTGGTTTTATATTCTATTTTTCCGACCTCTGCATGGAATTATCTGAAAAGATATTAGTGTATGTTAGCGAATCGAACTTAAAAACAATTTTTGGAAATTAATTTTGAAAACGGGTCATTTAACACAGTGCTGAAATGTTCAGCCTGTTTACTTCAACTCCAAGATTTTCAGAACGAAAGGAGTTGAAAACGGAATTATTTACCTGAAATAGTAATCAAAGAATTATTTATTATTACAAAAACTGGGCATATATTTTAGAAAAGAAGAAAAGTTGAAATTAGCCTTGAATAAATGGTGAACGGAAAAAAGTAGAAGTTACAGTTATGTTTTATCTGTTTTACGAAATCAAAAGAGGAGTTTGTTTCAACAATTAGGGGCTGTTCATAAAGGACGTCACACTTTTTGGGCACATTTTTAGGACCCCCGGACCCCCTTTCACATTGATTGTTTCACACATTTCAAACAACCCCCACAAAAAGGACGTCACACTATTAAAAAGACCCCCCCCTCCTTCCCCCACTCTGTTATCACACTGATTAGGGTAACTTTTAGCGGCGATTGTCGTATTTAAAGATGTAAATCACTAACACTGTAAGTATGTACTTCTTGATGGAGGCAAATGCAAACTTGTTTATTGTAATTATAAACTAGATCAGTAGATGGATTAAGAATAACTTATACATGTACAATGTAATCATGTCCTAGAGCGAATGGTCTGTAGTAGTAACTAGGTACAAAAAAATTAATAGTATCTGTAATCTCTGATAACTTATATATAACAGAAACATTCTTATCTCCAAACACCCCTTGATTTATCATTTTTAAAAATATTTGTTATTGAAACCAAACCACCACTTATCACTTGAGCAAAAGAACTGTTAATCAGAGTATCATAATTTCATGTTGTAAGTGAAATGTGTTGTGTCACACAACTCCAAACACTCCCCCATTCTATCATTTTCTAGATGCGTCACACAGTTACACAGACCGCCCCCCCCCCCCACCCCCGGAGTTGTGACGTCCTTTATGAACAGCCCCTTATCGTTAGGTTTTGGTAAAAATAGGAAGA
>JAOEHV020088838.1:10000-15768 GCA_025447995.2 Isaurus tuberculatus
AACACATCCCTCCAAAGTTAAAAATTCCTTCAATCGCAAGAAAGATGTTAATTGGAAGAGTACTTTTCAATCCTATCTCTGTTTCATTTACAGTAAGTTGAGATACCAGTTCACTATCAAAGAATGGTGCTGAATACTTTAGACAATCTACAATGATCAAAAGAATGCTGCAAAGGAAGATAACATAACCTGCATATTGTTTGCCACGCATGTTCATA
Organism: Isaurus tuberculatus; assembly: GCA_025447995.2. Lineage (NCBI taxonomy): Eukaryota > Metazoa > Cnidaria > Anthozoa > Zoantharia > Zoanthidae > Isaurus > Isaurus tuberculatus. The sequence continues at coordinate 10,219 of JAOEHV020088838.1, forward strand.
AATCTGAGTCTTTGAATCAAGAATTTGATATCAATAGCAACCGTCCAAATTCCTGGAAGGAAGTCAGGCAATGCATGATGAAATGAACAAATCAAACATGCAAATGGGGCAACATAAAGAAGTAATTTCATTCCTATCCAGGCAAGAACATGAACAAGGTCACATGCGAGGTCTTTATAACTCATTATGACATAATAAATATGAGTAATTGTTACTGCTGTGATTGTCAATAGCCAAAGCACCGACAGAAAGCCACTTCCACGATGGTTGAGACATGACACACCAATTTCCTGGTCGGTGACATAGACTGGAATGCCATTGTAATCCCAGTTCAGACTGTCGCAAACTTTGCACTTTGGTTCAGTGTAGGAAGGAGTTGACAGTGAAGTCAGAGTCTTTGACTCCAAACACTTCTCACATCTTTTTCGCTTGGTTAGGCATCCTGCAAACAATGCATCATCTTGGTTCAACATTAAATTGTGTTTCAAGGCCATACAGAAAACAAAACAATCTAAAAAGCTAGCTAAATCCTTTACAAGGTTAATGAATCATGGAGCAAGTGTTTATCTCCGATTTCTGTAGTGTTAAGTGGATGAAAGTTTTTAAAAACCCCTGGACAGGACACAAATCACTCGGAAATAGTCTATCTACAGTACGTGCAACCCCCATTTTACGATCCTCGATTTTACGATATCCCCGATATCGGCTCCCGGCAAATAATACAGTAAAATGTATGAAACAGAACCCCGATCTAACGATATACGGTCCAACGATATTACCAATTTTACGATGGAAATATAGGGACCAAAGCGTAAATTTGTTCCCGCTACAATGATATAATACGCAGCGTGGTTTGTGCAATTGGTAAGATCTCTGCCTTCCAACCACAAGGTCTCAGGTTCGATTCTTCGGCTCTGCCGAAATTTGAACATTTGTGTGACATTCTTTTCCACCAAAGTTTACTCAGTTTTCCATCCTTACGAGTTCGGTAAATGAGTACCAGCTTCGGGTGGGAGCTAACCTGCGATGGATTAGTGTCCCGTCCAGGGGGAGTCAGAGACTCACATCTCCTTAACACCACATACAGAGACTGGAAATAAGCACTGGCTCCATAGGCTTGTAAAAGGATTAAACTTTTGCTATGAAATTGATACCAAGCTGAAAAAATTTGTAATCAAATAAATTTTTCCCAAAACTTCTAAGTAGTCCAAGCTTTTAAATTTTATGAAATTTAATAAACTAATTCCACTCAAACTTCATGATTAATTTTAGATGAGGAGGTACTTCAAACTTTGCTACTGTTCATTACTTCATCGACAAAACTTGTTAGTAGATAATTCATAAACATACCACATCACTTTCATGTTGCAGCTAGTAAAAAGACAAAATGCTCTGTGGCCTCATAGATAAAATGAAATGGAGGAGGAAACTATGCAAATTCTAAACCATGTGCACTTGGGGGTTTCAATAAAGTTTGAAGTAGGCAGCCAGTTTGAGTAGGGTAGGTGACGGTATTAACCTGGGGCCGTAAGGCATCTTTTCCTAGGGGGTCTGAAACGTTATCGCCAGCGTTCTGGGCATCAAATTGTGTTTAAAAATAAGTACGATTTCTTATCATCAACAAAATTTTTTTTAATTTTAATTTACAATCATACTAGCATCTTTCTTTAATTACTTCAATCTCGGGAAAAAGTAGCCGACGCTCTTCGTCGGACGTCGATGCTTATTGAAAGCACTGCATGTGTAGTAACTATTTGAAAAATGGATATGTATATGGATACACTTTAGGTTATCATTTTTTTAGACGATACTCCAAAATTTGATACTAGGCATGGAAAAATATGTATAGTACCCTCTAGGTTAGCATAACCAGTACACAGAAAAGTCACAACGTTACAATACTACACTTGACACTCTGGAACAGGTCTGTCAGAAAAATTGTAAAATACAGGGTTACATTGTGTTTAGGCCAACTTGTAAAAAACCTTTAAAGAATATGGCAGTTATTCAATAAGTTTTACATAAATATGTAATATTATCAGACCTCTTGACAGAAATGAGTTTCTTGTGCAGCAGATGATTTTAAACCTAAATTCCAGATCTCTTTATGACACCCCTTTTTTTACACAACTTTTGTGATCTCTCAAGACTCTAAATCAAATCAAAGTCCAATTTTCTATTAATATTTTTCATTAGTAATTTTGTAAGGCAAAAATTAAATTATCATTGAGATACCGTTGCTTCCATTAGCCAGTCTTAGTAAAGAGTCTGTTCCAAAGGTGACTGGTTTGAGCACTACTGTACATTTTTTCTTGTTCAAAATTCTAATTTAATTAAAAATAATAAAGTTAAACACACCATGTCGGTAGAGCCCAAGAGTTTTCACATACACCCAGAACAGGAATGGCCATCGATCATGATCGAGTGCTTTTGACAGCGGCATCTTTACAGAAGTACTTACTGACAGTTCCATTGGTAACTGAAAAAGTGCTTCTGGAATGTACTGTTACTAAGACACAAACAAAATTGCTGTTCTGAAGTAGTTATGTAACGATACTGTTTTTATTCAACCTTAATTAAGAGTATGTTATTCTAAAATTTTAATACTGTAATTATTTGTTTAAATATTTGTTTTAGCGATATCAAGTGATCAAATGCATGGATTAATGTTTTTAGTACAAAAACAATAATTATTGTGCTCCTATGTCTCATTATTAAAATTAATGTTTTAGTGCAAATTATTATCAAGGAAAATTTTAATTGTAAAGTTTATTGTTTCAGACATATCACATAACAATGTGGAGATACAAAATTTCTCTTCGAGTGTTGAAAAATTTTTTCAATACTCAAAGAGAAATTTCGTATCTTCAAGTGGCCATGTAATATTCTGTTTATTATATGAACACCAATGAAAAACTAAATCATTTTACTTTTATTAATATTTTTGCATTGAAAGACATAGTTTTTATATGTAACCATAGCAAAAATGATGTTTCACATGTGAAAATAACATGTTATCTTACTTGGTATTTCATTGGTGTTTATATAATAAATAGAAATTATTCATCCTCTAAATTATTTGGCAAATTCTACTGCAAAGCAAAAATGAAAAAAAATTCTATTGAATTGTGTATGTATAAACAAGTACACCCATAGTTAAAATTTCTACCAATGTTCAGGCTTCTCAAAATGTTGGGGAGGAGAAGGCTAAAGTAATGGAGGAGGTGGCTGAGGTATTATAAGGTGTGTGCCAAAGGCGTACCCTAACTAGGGGGGTCCAGTGGCATGCTCCCCTGTGAAATTTAGAAAAATAGTTTCCCATGCAGAACCTCATTTCCTGCGATCTGAGCAAATAAAACACAATTTTTTTCGTGAATTTGATAATAATGCATCTATCAGTATTAAGCCCCCAGGTGGGTAAGCCTGGGGGGTAAGCCCCCAGGTGGGTAAGCCAGACTAGGGGTGGGGAATAGGCATTTTCTCGTTTTTTTTTCTATTAAATACCCTAACCTGACTATATAAGGTCCAATGGAATCTAAGGTTGCCAACTTGGGATAAATTTGATGGTCAAAAGTCATGATTTTTGTCAAGTTTCCCCACCCTGGGACAGGGGATGAATGACAAATGTCTGACCCAGGGGTAACACACATTGGTCTAATCCCCACCCTTAGCCCCACTCCTCCCCCTAGGGGCTTAATATTTATAGGTGCATAACTGATAAGGGTAACCCTGTGGGAGCAAGGCAAACTTTTTTCATGTAACCCTACAGGAGGTAAAACAATTTTTTGTAACACTTAACATTGTTTTGCTTGGCAGACAGGCTTTCTCAGCACATCATGATGTATTGTAGATTTTCTGTACTACGTACTAAACTAAATATATATGAAGTCATCGGCAACTCAGCATATTAAAAATATTCACTTTTGAAAGAAATACAATAGTGACCACAATCTTAACTTATATTCCAAGAAGAGCCACACACCTAACGTAACGCTTAAAATTATTACCCATCAAACAATCTTCTCTTAAAAAACAACACAACAATGAACTCAAATCGAGTAGGCTGCATGAATAATTATGTTAGGGGTAGAAAGGAAATTCGCGCAATCATCATCTCATTTTATTGCAAAACACAGAAAAAATTTAAGATGACGAATACCTTAAGTGCAGTCGTAACTCTAGCATCTCCTATAATGTGTAACCTTAAGATAATTGGATAAGATTCCGCAAATTTAATTGAATATAATAATTTACAATCAAATCGAGTTCTGTGAATATATCTTCACAACTAAGCCTAACTCCAAATTAGCTGTTAACTTAATTATTTTGAAAAGAAACAATTAGTCGATGTATTTTAGTACGAAATACACCATATTTGATCTTTGTAAAATATGCTAAAGTAGGCATATGGTGATAAAGTTTTTTCTCTTAGGACGAAAGAGTTGATTCGATGGCATTCTGTAGTGAGAGAAGCCAAATGACAGTACCAAAACACTTATGGATTAAGAACTATCTGATTCTTTTTGAAGACAAGCATGTCACTTGCAATCTCATAAAATTAAACTAAAAAACCAACTTACCTCTGTAAACAAGAGCAATTAGCAAAGCAGAACCCTAAAGGGTGACAAAGGTCTTAAAATGCACTATTTGTCAAAAAATATCAGCATTTCGTTGTGTGATTGCTCAATCGGTGCCACTATTGTCGTTTCTCGAACTCTGTCTAGTTCCAGTCTTTTCGGTATCATTGCGTCATAGCTATGTATTGGCGAGCGTGACACAAGCGTGACAAACAAGGCTACGTTACTATTTCTTATGCTGCATTAAATTTCTTATTTCGTTAGCATTTCTTATTCTGCCTAGTTGTTATCACTCACGCTTCTCACCCCTCCAGACCCGAGTTCGAATCCTGAGCCTCGCACATGGGCTGAGATTTGTCGATCTCAATCTGACTCCAAGGCTTTTTCTCCGGGATCTCCGGTTTTCCTCCCTCCTTAGAATCGACTTTCACACCAAAATCTATGCCATTGACCGCTTAAACATTAGCCTCTGGCTAGGAAGATTGGGCAACCACTCCCTGCGTGTAAAGATGTTAAATAAAGTTTATATCTTTCAATTTATTTAAAAACTGTTCGTTCTATAATTTGGATCTAAACATCGATCCCCTTTAAAAAAAAATAATAAAAATGACACTCCCTTCTAAAATAATATATCAACATCAAAAATAAAATTTGTTTCTGAGGCGTGCTGTCAACTCTGAATTTTTTTTCCAAAGTATTCTGCGCTTCATCGAACTTCACACCCCATTCTAGAAAACGTTTTCAAACTAGTGTCCTGTCAGTCGGCAAAAACCTTAAATCTGGGCTCTAGCTGTTTGGCAGCACATACCCGTATAGCTCTCCACATCTACATAGTGGAACCTGCACAATCCCAAAGGGACATAGCGCAGGTGGGATTTCTTGCAAGGGGTTGTAGTATACACGCTTTTTTTTTTATAAGAACCAGTAAATTTTGCTGAGCCTCATTGTTCTTAATTTTTTGGCGATTTCAGCC
>JAOEHV020088929.1:0-15768 GCA_025447995.2 Isaurus tuberculatus
TAAACGTTGAAGCAATTAAAAGCAGTATGGGAGTATTACCAAAGTTTTGACCGGTCGTTTGCCAAACAGCAGAGAGCAACTGTGTTGACGTTTAATTCGATATTTGCATTACTTTTTTAAAAAATATACAAAAATTTTACACATCTAACCAATATTTTGAGACATCAATTTCCATAATTAATGCTGGCCTACGAGATACAAAATATGATTGAAATAATTTCAAAACGAGTTTCTGACAACACAGAAATTATTTTTAAAAAGAATTCCTCTTAAATTATTTTGCCTGTCAGTTCAAGGTAATTTCCTTTGTGAAACGATAATATAACACACCACAGTTAATCCGCGACGTCCTTGCAGTTTAAATTCAAAGTCCATATTCGCGGCCCGTTTTACAATTGTGAATCAGCAGTTGTTTATAAAGTCAATCAAAATATTTGTTTAAAGTCCCGACTTCTTTGAAAGGAATACAACAGCAAGTCAAACATCTCCAAAACTTCGATACAAAAGCGATTTTAAAAATACCAGCTTCCAATCACTGCAGTTTCCGCCATTGTTCGACTTCGTGAAAAACTACCAAAGTTATGTTTCATTCAACAGCGCATGCGCAGTAGCAAAAAGTTTACACTATGACTGACTGACGGACTGACTGTATGAATGACTGATGTGAATTTTCGCCACTCATCACAATACTGCAAAGTTTCTTTGAAACTTTGCACTAAAAACCAAACTTACCTTTCCTGGCAACCGCCCATCTGGAAGTACTTGAGCTAGCAAACATGCAATCACACTGTTGATATGCCTTTTTCGATTACTCTCCATACGAAAGCCTGCTGTAGATCACTTATCAGTGGCATCCAGGCGTTTACAACAGGTACAGTGGTTGTTGGTGAGACTTTTTCCTCGAGCCATTGCCTGGTGTAATAAGAGGTTTCTTTATCTCCTGGTCTGAATCACTAGCAATATCAGAAACATTACCGTCTGACAATGAGCTAGGTACGCTCAACGTTGCTAAGACTGAGCTGCTTTGACTGACACTATCGAGAGACTTTCTTTGATCCTCAGGGAGCACTATCGAAACCGGACCTGCGTTTTGTTGAAAGATTGGATTACTAAATCCGTGGAACTTCGGCCGTCCCTGCTTTGAAGTTGTGGAATTACCATCCGTTTGTTGACTTACTGTTTTGGTAACCAGACTTCATTGTTTGGTTAAGCTTTGAAATCTTTTTAGTTCCGCTCCCGCATTCACTGCTAGCTTTGACCGCAATGTTATCTGCACCACATTCCCAGACGAGTAGACTTAGACTCTGGCTATTGCCTAGACTATCAACATCAAAACTTCGCGAGTAGAAAACTTGGTTTTCTCCATTTATTTTGAATTTTGCTCTCGAAGCTTCTTCTGGAATTGCAGTTGTAACGCTGTTTTCGATGTCAATACTGTCACAGAGTTTTCGCAATTGAAACTGGATGCTGTTACAATTTATTGCACCGATATCAGATTTATGCTGCAATATACTGCTTTTCCCACTAATAATCCTGTCTTCAACTGAGGGGCCTGAAGGGTCTGCAAGAGATGCCTTAGACTGGCTATCACGTACCTCTTCCGGCCCACTTGGCCCAAGCCTACTAATGTTGTTAATCCTATTGTTAACATGAAGTATCTTTGCTGTGATACTGCTGATGGTGCCGCATAGGAGTGACACATCCGGGGACTTGCTTTTGTCTGGAAACAAGTCAGGACTTTGAACATCAACGTTATCATTTAGTTTCGGGTCAGCAGAAGCTGCTTGCAGAAAACAGATGTTGATCTTTGACGTTGTAACGAAAATGAGCGATGTCCTGTCTCCCTAATTGTCTCTTTGAAGTAAACTTGGTTCCCCATTTGACTTCCCTGTAAAAGCAATACTTTGTTTAGTAGTTGTCACCCAAAGTCATGCAACATGAATTATTGATGTAAGAATTGAACAAAGTGTCTAGTTTTAACTGCATTTTCCCGAAATTTAACATCTTACTGTAAGTATATTTCAACGTACACGTTAAGGACGAATAGGCTACGATGCAATAGCTCATAGCTTAGTGCCTTGCCAAACGAAGTCTTGGAAGCCTTTCTATTTCTCTCTAAGGTGTGTTTTGATCCCTGAAGACTGGCAGAGTTCATGTAACGCATTCGGTCTGGCATATTTCCCACACTCGAGTTGGCTATACTCTAAAGTTGAAGAGCGCATTCAACTACTCTTAGTTGAAGAGAGCTATCAAAGCTTATTCTGGACAGGCGACGACTTTCGTTAGCGATTTCAAATGACACACTTCAGCTCAAAATAAGTTCACATAAGGATTTATTTTTTTACAAAGAATGAGTTTCGAAAGCTCCTTGAAGTTCCTCTGGAAAATTTAACAAGAGCCCCTTTAAACGTATAAAACCTTCCTCTATTAATTTTTATAACCAACAGTCAATGTATAGACGAGTAGGTCAAATTTAACACCAGCTGATGACGGTATGTGATTCGCCATTGACAGAGTTGGAAAGGAATAATCGCCCGGACGCCAACGGGAAGCAATTTTTTCCTTTGGGCAGGCAGAAATCGTATATGGCCGCCCAACTGGCCAATATGATTTAATACTTTTTCTCTTCGCACAAATTTGTTGACTTCTCTTAAGCACTCTGTTAAAGTATAATACTTTAAACTATCATTACCTTCTTCTTCACCTGCATCTCCTTCATTGAAACTAGGAGGATTGGGTACAAGGTATCGTTGATTTGCTCTCCGTAACGCTGGCGAACCACTGGATTCTGACCCATACTTATATCGCTTACGAGTGAAGGCTTCCACTGACCCGAGCGGGCTACGATCCATAACAGAATCTGGCCTATCCAATGAGCCTTCTCTAGAATACATGAGCGGCCTCGCATTCACATCTACTAAGTCACCATCTTCATAAAATCCATCTGGAATAAGGCAGTGATGATGGCAGTTATTAGTGGAATATTTTAGCATCAACTTGTGCCTAACTGTTCATCTGCAATATTCATCTTTTAAAATAAGTTTGCTGTTACATACAATACCACGAAGTAGTTTCTACAAAATACTTTCAACAATCTTGGTGATCCAAAACAGTTGGCCCTTTAAGGCAAGTGAAATTTTGCCTTGAATCTCTGTCCAGGATTTATCAGTTTTAATTTTATCGGACAATTCACTATGTACTGGTGAGTTCACTTATATCATCTGTCTCTACCTTACCTAAGTTCCGCAGATTTGCCCTCCACCCATCCCCCTAAAAGTATGTAAGGTTTTGGATTTGGAGCTTCCCCTCTTTTCCTCTTCCCATAGTAAAGCTTATCCAACTCCAACTATCTGATTAACGATTGAAAATGAAGCTCAGTTAAGCTTTCCACAGCTACCATTCTGGGTCTAAAAGGCGTCTTCAAGACTTGAATTTTGCTACCAAAAAATAATTATCATCTCAAAGCAAAGTTACCTTCACTCCCAAAGCCAGTCACTCCAGTGTCATTTTCACTTGCATCAAGTTTGCCTGACATAAAAAACTTCGGTCCATTTACGTTTTTCCCTAGAGGTAAAGTAACAAGAAGAAAACTTAATATAATTATAACAGCATGGACTCAAGACACATACTACCGCTACAAGTTATCGGCCAATCCTTTTGTCTTGAACAGGATTTCCACTTGACTTAAAGTTGATTTGAAACTAACAGTTCTCATTCTTTACATGCAAGGCTGGTGCTGTAAGTTATACTATAACATCATGTTGATGAAAACATCAAAAGCAGCACTCGCTATAAAATATAAATTAGGAATTTTAGAAAACTAGTAATTTTTAAGAAAAAATATTCTACAGGGTTTTCTTACTTAGCAAGTTGAGAGACTAAAGAGCTGTGATTGGCTGCGGTTAATCCAGATCGTTTTCTAATTTTCCAATTAGCTCGAAAGCTCTGTTTGTGTAATTCATAGTTGAAGTAATGGAACACAGTGCATAGACAGCATAGATGGTTATCTGGTTAAGTCTGGCTCTAAAAGATTACTTTAACCATATTGTAAGTTAAATAACTGATGAAACATATTTACTTCACCGAAAAAGGTTGCATATTAAAAGACTCTGTTAATGAATAACAAAACCGTCTTTAAAGAGTCACAAACTTACCAAAGAAGCTACATCCACCTACACATCCACAACATCCATTTCTTTTGTAACTGTACTGCTCATTTGGTTGCCATAGAAACCACAAGCGTTGAAGCTCCCTGTCGTGCATTTCCAGGAAGTGTTTCTGCTGATGGAAACGATTCGAGAAGCTTGTGGCAAGTGATATGTCAGCTATTACAGGCCCAAATTGCACGGATGCCGCCTCCAACCACGTGATATCTTGCTCATACATGGAGGAACGTTTGTGAACATTTGAAAGCATGTCTTCAAACGAGCTAGGACATGGTGTTAGAACAAACTGACGAAGCTTCACTTTGTGGATGAAAAAGCTGCCACCGGCACTTGATTCATTGGTGTGAAGACTACATGTAGCCAAACGGACGGGAGTGATCTGTTGGGGGTAAGGGTTATTTCAATGAGTTTTTACACTTAAAATATCTCAAAAGCTTCACGATTTTGTCGAACTTTGTTTTGTTGAACTATGTATTAATTTGTGCATCTGAAATAAATCTTAAAAAATGTTTCTGCAAGCGTTTTTATATGATAACTAATGAAAAACGCATTTTAAACCTAAAAATGGTCACATTCACTTTTATGCTAGTAACAACTTTTAGTTTTATTTTTTTTAAAAATATGTATGAAAAATAAATTACAATTAGAATAACTTTATTACGATATTGTCATGTATGAAAATTAGCTCTTCACCCGTTTTCCTAACCCGAAGAGAAAACAATGCAAAACTCACAAGTTGTTCTTTTATTTGCTGAACTCAGATGTTTAGTAAAAAAAAGCAGAAAACTGCTGGATTTGTGAATTCTGATAGCAAATAATTGCATTAAACAGATCTGGCCGATGTGTGACATGAACACTTTCACTATGGTAAACTAGGTACATAAGCTATGGTAACGATTGTTATATATTGTTATAAATGTAAAAAAATTGTGTATGATACCAAACGGTACCAGTAAATTCATTCACATAACCAGCCTTTTCGAGATTATTTAGACCTTAAATTTTACATTTGAAGCCCCCAGTGGTTGTATGGTTCCATTTGTTAATAGGGTTAGAGATCAAAACTTCCGCTAATCAAACGCCTACCTGCAAGTTGCAAGCACAAGCTGTTTCCACAAAGAACAAGTCGATATTTTCTATTGATACTCTTGTAAACTTGTATTTAAGGTCATCTTCTGTAAGGCAAAGATCTGTCGGGGCGTCATCAGTTTTCCTTGCAAGGGTACCCTGGGGAGTAACATCTGCACTTTCAAAGTCCTTCACACTGCTTTGTTCACCTCCATAGCCTGAAGTACTTGGACATTGTGAGAAAAGTATTTTCTTGTTCTTGCACGTGTTCTGTTGGTTTCCATGGATACAACGCTTGTAGGGGGTGATTGGTTCTAATTCATTTTCCTTGTTGACAACATGAAGAGTAAATGTCTGCAACCAGTTTCCTAGTGACTCCAACTGCAATCAAACAACAATAAACGACGAAGCTCATCCAACATAATTTACGATATCGACACAGTTAAAACACTGACGAAGATGAAAATTCAGACATAAATGGCTTGCTTGAAAAATATAAATACAGTCCAATTACCGGTCTAATTCAGTGATTCTGTAGCAGATTTCAATACTTTCCGGTAATTTATTCTAGAAGTGTAGGAATCTAATTGGCATCTTAATTCAGTATTAAAAAAATGGCAAGCATTTGCGTACCTCAACTGGACTCTTCCAAATCACATACAGGAGACCACCATTACCAGAACGGCTATAATATATTTGGCTTCGGAGTTTAAATTTGATCTCTTAATAATCAGAAACGCTACTAAAGAGACTTTTATTTATATCTTCATAAACTTGGCAGCTTTCTCTTGCCGGATTTTTTTTAACAAGGTGAATTAGCACGACGATCATCGCTGTATAAATACAAAGGCATTTTATTTTATTATCTCTTAATACTTTGGGAAAAAATACACTGGATAGATATTAATTTCAAATAAATCAATACGACACGATTTCTCCGCAGTGAAGGGTTGCTGAAATACATTGAGCTTCTTGGCTTTCGACCTCGGCTGTTGCTGTCCGAAACAACCGACTTAAGGTAACAATTTAGTGGAATTAAGAATGTTAGAAGGATGGAGTTAAAACAAGTAAAAAGGGCACCTTAAGTACCTGAGGTAAAGTGACTTTTCCAGTGAGTATACCAAACTGGAGTTCCATTAACCAGCCATACTCCAGTGTTTCACTGCCCACTGGAAGGCTCTCACCAGAAAACATAGCATGACCCCTCAACTGGAAACCAGATAAGCACAAATGACCCCGGGATAAGTGACTGTTGACGCTTCCTCGCTGTAAAAATAATAACGTAAAGATATTTTCAGTTTTAGGTAAAGAGCTTCAAAGTAAAGTAAATTAACACTTACATAATCGTTAGACACCAATCTGATAAAGACAAAATATAATCACAAAGCTATAAATGATTTTTCTGTCAGTGAGGCTCAAAGTGAAAACTGTTATGGCGAGGAAAGAGTCAAAGACGTGTTTAATGGCTTAGATCTATGTATTACAGACTACTTATTCTGGTATTATATATCACAGCAAGTATCTCCATCTTCTGGAAAAAGAACAGTTATATAGTACCAAAATCATCAAAGAGATTTAATAAGGGAAAACAGTTCATCTATTTATTACTGACTACCATTTACGGTTTACTGTATTACTTGCAATCTGTATCTTCTCAGCTAGACGTATTACATATATAATAACTCGGTAGTTTTTTTAATCATAAGCGTGCTTGTTACCTATGCCTTGGCGAGAAACAATAAAGCCAACACAATCACTAAGCTCTATGATTGATGTAAGCGGTAATGTGCTTTACTATTGTCTTGTCTCTATAGAAAGACCCTAAAACTGCCTTGACCACTAACGGGCAGTATTTGTGTATTTCAAAGCTAAATGATTCAATCACCCAGTAAAACATACCTCAAGGCCATCGTCTACTAACAGCGTCATTGGTGTAAGATGAAGTTGAAGCCTCGTTTCAGTGTAGGTCTTGTGCATTTCAAATGTCATTCTCTCAAACAGAAGAACAGGACAACTACGTTCCTTCTGTCCGCAGTGCTAAAAGGATAATTTGAATCCTTGTCATTAGTTTAAGTTTCATGATTCTGCCTTCTTAGTTTTTTAGCGGGATAAATAATCAATTAGCTGTTAAAAGTATTATATACTTTAAAAGAAACAAAAAAAAACAAAAGAAAACAAAAAGTTGTTTCTCTGAATTTAACATTACTGTAGTTCGAGAGATTTATATTATATTGCCAAAAAGAATGATCATTTGCAATATTAAGTTTAAATACTAATCAACATAGATAATAAATCTTCAGTTTACCATTTGATATATTTGCTCGTTTTAGCTGTTTTATATTCGTAGGAAATCAGCCTTCAAAGATTGCTGGCACACAACAACAGACGGAAAAAGTAATTTTCCAAAAACCAAGTCCATTAGGTAGGAAAACTTAAACAAACTGCCCCAAGACTATAGAGGATTAATTAAAAGTAACTTAGCGTTCATTCTATTATAACAAGTTTTCTATTCATAACTAAAGAAGGTAGCAACTCGGCTCAAAGGAAACGTGGCAAAGGACAGTGAAGATAAGATTGAGTGCAGGATTGAAACAGTGCGCTTATTGAAAACAGATTGCATCAATTAGCACCACTGTTTCGAGGTGCGCCACGGCCAAATACCAACTAAACTACGAAATTCTCGATTAAAATCATTCTCGTTAAAGCTAAATAAACACAACTAATTACCTTTGTGAGCTGCACTTTACAATCGTCAAGGTTAACAACAATGTTGGCCTCCAAGGGACGAAGCATATATGGGTTTACCATCGATGGACTGCGTCCTTGGTCTCCCTCGGGATTGTTTTCACTCTTCTTAGAAAGACTGAAGGAGCCAAACTCGTGGAACACTTGGTCGATACCGAAGTAATTTTCCTAAAAATTGAAATTTGTTATTTCCTATAATTTCGCAGATGCAAACGATCTTAAGGTCCTATATCTTGCTATAACAGCTGGCTGAATAACTTCAGTTCTGACACTGCGCAGTAATTACTTGGGCCCTTGGGATCCTCACGCCGATAACAAAAACACCTAAGTAATCTGCTACGTTGCCAGCGTGGTGATCCCTGATGGTGTAGTGGTTAGCACACCTGACTAGAAAACAGGGAGACGTGGGTTCGAGTCCCGCTCAGGACAAAATACCAATTTTTTCGGATGAGTATGTTGGAGAGATAGACGCACAAGTTGTGATATTCTATGATTTTGGTTGGTAGTGATTACTATGATTTAACAAATGAGGTTAATCAATGATAAAATGAATTAAGTTTGTGCCCAGAGAGTGTTTGACTCTCAACGAAATGTAACAACTACTAATGTGTCCAGACTTTAGAGGAAAAATTCAAACGGCAATGAACCAAAAGTCCATTCGAAAATAAATTTCAGTTGATTGAAGGTTTAAGGCGATCCGACTTTTAAAATTAATTTTCTGAAGGGAGAAAAAAACTGACATCCCAGGGAAAAAGCCTTGTGGAGTCAGATTGAGATCGTTCAAATTCAACCCAGAGGCGAGGTCCTGGGTTCGATTCAAGGTTTTAAAGGTGGAGGCGCAAATCAGGGTTGCAACACCAGCATCATTCGTTGGTTTGGTTTGCTAAAGTTTCGATATATCAGAATCGAACTTTAAGATTATAACGACACTTCTCACTTAAGGACCGTCGCTGCACTGATAAAGGAGTTTTGACAACGTCGGAACATGGTTGTTATAACAAAAAAATTAGCCTTTCGTAAAACTGAGGCCTCTCGTTATCATATTGAAGTTTACCACCTTAATGCTGCTACACAAACAAGGATTGATTCTTACTGTTTTCGTACCTTAATTGCAGCCAAAACTTTCAGCAATGGACCGAAGATCTTAAGTGCTGTGGGTCCTGCTTCCAACTCAAGAGTTATGACGTCAGATTCAAGATCACAAGGATCAAAAGGCAACGGACCAACTCTAGGAACCTCATCCTCAGGGTTCGGTAAAACAGGATGATAAACGTATCCAAGGCTAAATCCAAGCAGTGGAACAGACATAACATCCACCCAGCCTGCTGAAGCACTCGTATGCCTTCTCCAGCCGCCACTCAGGGCTCCTTCAGCAGCGGTTGAGGGACCCTCATCAGAACTTTCCAAAACATCATCAGATTTAGCAGGAGCTGTATTCGTTGAATGAGATCGTAATGGCAGACCTTTGCGTCTCTCGTGACTGCGGGCCAGGCACAAAAAACTTCGACGCAACGTGTTTGATTCTGGTATGAAAGTTCTTGCAACGAGCTTCTCCACCTTCATTTCAAAATTTGATAACATTTTGATTATATTGCACTATGGCTGATGGGTGATGACTGATTGGTAATGATTGGTTAACAATGACTGATTGATAATTATAATAATAACCAATTAATGATGACCGATTGAGAAAGATTGAAAGAGAATTGGTTGCTGACAAACCAAACGATCTCTGCCTTCACCGTCATCATCTATCAGGAGATAGAAAACTTCGAACTCACAGTCTAACTGTTAAATTTACTTCTGTATGTAAAACAATAACTTAAAATACTCAGATGAAGGAGTGTTGCTTTTCTGGGTGTCTTTTTCGCCCTATAATTCACAGGGAGATAAGGAAATACGAAGAATACTGGATACCTTATACCGAAGCATGTTTAAATATTCCAATACGTGATTACTAATATGAAACGAAATCCCTTGTATTAATTAAGTACTTTGACCTTCCGAGTTTTCAAAAATGGCATATAATAACTAAAATCACGGAACTAAATATAAGTCTCAGCAGAAAAAGTTAAAGAAAGCACAACAAGGAAACTGAAATTAAAACATAAAAAATCATACCTGAAGGAAAAACTTGATTTCTTCAAATTCGGGTAGAAAGCGCAGAAACTGTAGAACAAAGGTCAGATCGAAAAACTCCCCGCAAAAAGCCAATTCGGCTGAAAGACAAAAAATAAATACTTTGATTCTTGATACAGGTATCATATCATCAGTTTTACCTTTAACTTACAAGTATTGCATACTATGATCGTTTTTCTTGCTCCTTATATTTTTTGAAAACCGCAAATTTTTTGTAACAAATTAAAGTTATATTACGAAACATTTGAAAACATTTTCTAGGTTGGTTTTGGTCCGTAATACTACGAAGTAAAATCGTAACCCCAAAGGAAATGTGGATTTGCCACTGCAGTTATTGTAGTTAGAAAGAAAGAGCTGTGATTGAAATACAGTCGAACCTCGATTATCCGGACCTCGATTATCCATATTTCTCGATTATCCGGACTAGCTATTATGGTCCCATTTTTTTTCATGAATGCAGTTGAACCTCGATTATCGGGACTCTCATTTAACCGGACTATTCGGGCCAGTCCCCAAGGCTCCGGATAATCGAGGTTCGACTGTACTAAGATTTTCAGACGTAACAAAAGGAAATCAAAAAATGACCAACGATCCTCTTTGATTATTAAGATGTCCTACCAGTCGGTGCTCTAGAAAGGCATATGGCAAAATAAGTCAAAACATTTCTTCTCCTTGGCCATCTTTCATCTTCTCGCTGGATATGCCCAATATTCATATTAATATCGAGTTATTCCATAGCACTAGCATATGCCTCATTTGTGTCGTTGTAAGAATTATAATGATGTAAAACACGCCAATATCTAGAACTTTTCAAAGCAAAATTTCAAATACTAAAAAAGTATTTCACACTAAATAGTATATCAATAATGGTTTATATATCATTAAGTCACTTACCGTTTCCTTGCCAACCTGACGTAGTGTCTATCCAGTTGTGTTGATTACCAAGCCAGATCATCTCAAAATCCTTTAAGGCGATGTTAAACGCCCATTCGTATGGAACAAAGTGGAGAAGATCGGCACGGTAGTTGGATGACCAGTCAGCAATCATATCTGTGTAATGAAGTAAAAGACTGTTATATTAGTGAAACCAGTTTGATGCTTGTGATGTGCATTGAATTTTTTTGTTCTACAAGTTTTCCTTGGGAGAAGAGAACGTCTCCAAACATGTTCACTTGTTTCTTTCAGGTGCTTTTTCAACAAACTAACGGCTTTTCTACATTGGCTCTTTTTCAAAGTCGCAAACTGAATGAAGCTGAAAGCAAAGAAGGCATCACCAAAATGTGAACCTCTATTAGTGTGAAAACGCTTCATTTTTGATTTAAAAGAAATCGAATTAAAACAACAACTGATAGAACATTTTTCATTTTTGAAATTTCCCTGACAAAATTTGCCGGCGTCTTAAAGAAATGTTTGTTTTTCTCGTATCTTAACCTACCTTGGAAAAACCACTTGTGTGCAAAGATGAAATACCAAGAAACCTTGGAAACCGTGATGTCACATGTCCAGTGTTGAGTTTGGTTCCACACTCTGGGAAACGCCATATGTACTGCAACCTAAAGATCAGAGTGGTAGATCTTGAGTGAAGAGTCCCAGGTGATTTTTCAACCTATATAACTTCATAGCGGCTATCATGGAATACATACCACATTGGTATAATATATTTTACTTACATCTAGGCTCTCTGCCTCAATAAGAGATCTATACTCCAGTCCCGTTGTAGCCTCTACCTGGAGAAGTTTAGCAACCACAGACGTGGTGTAACCATACTCATTAACCGTCCACGGTTGGTATACTCTGATGTAAGAACCTGTATCAACGCATACATGCACTGCTTTGGTTTCCTACAACGGAATTATAATAAACAACATGGAATACTGTGCGAGTATTTACATTTAATATAATCATGTATGTTTGACATGCTTTTGTTTTAGAAAGATCAAATCACTAATTTTCAAGACGTGTAAATTAATTGAAAGATCGCAGATGAATGGACGGACGTAAGAACAAAAATAAAGGAAAGAACGAATTAACGTACGAAAGAACAAAAAAAGGAAGGAACGAAGGAACACACAAACAAAAGAACGAATGAAGGAAAAACGAAAAAAGAAAGGGCCAAAGAAAGGAACGAAGAAATGAGAAAGGGGAAAAATAACGGAGTTAGGATAAACAGATCTGATGGAGAATGTGTTAGATGGTAGATTGCAAGATGTTCATTAGCTAGGGTATAAAAGAAGGGTAAAATTCATTATAACTCACCCTGTTCTTTGAAAATAAAATATCGAGGGTCGCATCACATTCAAAGTCAAATTTGATATCGAGTCCAGTGTGCAATCGTTTCTGACCAGGAGGAAGTGGTTTTGTTGCTGGCATTTCTTGAAAATCCATTGGGAAGAAAAATTTTTGAAGAAAATCCCTAATACAAACACAATAAGAATAAAAATTGTCCTAATTTTAAACTATAGAGTGCAGCCCTCTTCTGAGTTAAATTTGTAGTGTGATTTTAACAAAATAATTGAACTTTTGTAAGCCAACAATATTAAAAGCGAAGACCTAAGCTGTTTCTTAAATTAAAACATTTAAACTAAAATATAGCACCATTTAAAATAGGGAAGCTTTGATTTAACTCCTGGATTCATGATTGAAATTAATTTTGCTGGAAAGTTATTGTGTACTTTAGAGCAAATTTTAAAATCATCATAAACGGTATATTCTAAACTTATCCACAAAATAAACATTGACAGGAACCAAGGTTAATTTAGGCGAAACTGTGTTAAGGATAACAAAGATGTTATAGCAAATATTGGTCTTTAACCTTTGTCTATCAACCCAAGGTCCATAACTGAGAGATGTACTCTTGGTAAACACAACATCAATTCCCCAGTGAGGATCAGAATCGGGAATATTTACATCATCCTCAGCTTGTAGCTCAGGTACAAGACCTGTAATAATAAAAGCACATATTATGTTTTTATCAGGAGATTTTTTGTTGCTACTGATATTGGTTCTCTCATTTACACTTTCTCAAAAAGAAAGTTTCAACAGTGCAAAAATGTCAGTTGCATACTTCAATAAAGGTGATGATTTATCATTTCAACCTAGTGTTGATTAAATCATATGATGATTAATAAAAGTTGATTTTCCTGCTCATACTGTATATCAACATCTCAAAAAGCATGATGTTTAAGATATAGTTTATATGTGTCGCATCTCAATTAGATTTAACATTACCTATAAACGTTAACAAACCTGGTTCATCCTGATAATACATGATTTTACAGTCCGCAGCCTGGAGCACAACAAACCCTTCACCCATGAATCTGGGTGGTCTACAAATGTAAACAAAAAATAACTCTCTTAGTAACTTCTGACAATGATTGGCTGAAAGAATCGTGGGTTAAAACTTTCTACTTAAACATAATTCTCAAACCATACATACTCATCTCTGGGTCCATTATATCCTGGACTGGGTGATAACATAACTTTGACATTCTTTCCAATGCATTTGACTACATGAGTAAAATAATCCACAGACGAGCTGGGCTACATGAAGGTAAAACAAGAATGAACAAAAAATATGTTATACAAAAATTTTAACGTTGTCTCTATGATAGCAAAAAGTGTTAATTGAATGTTTTGAAACATTATGACATGATGGCTCTTTCAATGGTTCAATAGTTCAAACTGCAATGTTGCAGTTTCTAATTAATTTTTGACAGTGCTGAAGAATAAAATTAATTTTATATAGCATTTTCTGTATTTCTTTGATTGATAGAAAATAAAAAGGGTTGATATGTAACTAAAACAAAAACGCTATAGAATGCATTAACAAAGACCAAGAAATAACATTCATACAAGAACTATATTCTTGGTAAATACTTCTTTATTGTTAAAATCTATAATCAATAAAATGTGGGTTAAAGTACAACTATTATAACAACATTTTGTGTTTAACTCATTGTAAAAGATTTGGATTTAAAACTATTTTACCTCAGCAGTTGTATACATTCCAGATGCACTCTCAAAGTGTAAACAGAGGGTTGTCTCCAGAGTCTTGTTACCAAAAGCCATTTTTCCCTAAATAACAAACAATTGAATTGAGGTTGAACAACTGGTTGAAAATTGGAGACATTCTTGATCTTGGTTATAGTGGTTTTCAAAGGTCACAACAACAACAACAACCATTTTTATAATGCTTTCTTCTCAGCATTTAACTTCTTGTAGGTTGCTTTCCATGTTCAACACTTGAAAGCATCATCAATTACAATGCCCTTCCTTCTCATATCCTCCTGTACACACCCCATCTTGTTCACCCCCCCTACTGTACACACCCCATCTTGTTCACCTCCCTACTATACACACCCCATCTTGTTCACCCCCTACCGTACACACCTTATCATGTTCACCCCCTACTGTACACACCCCATCTTATTCACCCCCGTACTGTACACACTCCATCTTGTTCACCCTCCTACTGCACACCCCATCGTGTTCCTCCCTACTGTACACACCCAATCTTGTTCACTCCCCCTAGACCTTTTCCCCTCTGCAGCAAAGGTAATGATAACGCAAAAAAAGAACTTGGCAAATATCCAGCCATCTTGGCCTCACGCTTGTTCAATAACGCATGTCTCTCCAGTAACAAGATACCAGTTTCAAATTTCTTCCCATCCAGAGGGAATCAAAGATTTTCATACACTAAAATTAATAAATCAGAAAATGGAGGTAACCACAGGCTCAAATAAGCAGCTAAGCTTGCAAAGGAACACTATGGCATTTTCGGTACATGACTGTATTATTAAATTGTATTCACGTACACTGTTAATCTCAAACTGGATTGCAGGACAGAGTTCTAGGAACCAATTTGGCAAGCCTCCCTGAGATGACTCTTTAACACTGCAAATTAGAAAAACAATCAATCTGATATTCAGAAACATTGACAGAATCAGAAACTAATTTAACCTTCAAAAACATTCTTTATTATAAATAAGTATGTACCAAACAAGATAAAATCGGTGAAACACTTAACCATTGCTGTTTGGTAATTCATGAAACATGGCCTGTAAAAGAACTTAACAGAATAAAATGTAAATCATCTGTCAATCGAAAACTATTCTGCTCATAACTGTTTCATTTCTAAAAACAAACGATTTAAGCCAGAGGAGTTAAATTTCAGTACCATCAGTCATTTTTTTCAAAATTTATAAACTACCTTATTTGAAACAGGTAAGTAAGGTTTTATGTGTGCGATTAACTTTGCCTTGCTGTCTTTAGGTGTGTGAGGAGGTGTGTGTTTCCGATCACATGCCTCTCGGGGAAAGGCCCATGGACAGGTATTGGGTTTTACATTTTCTATTGTTACACTAGTTGAAAACAGGTCAACTCAATGCATAAATGATGACTATTAAGTAATTCCACAAAAAGAAAAGAAAAGTTATCTAAAATTTGTCAAGTTTGTGGGCAACTCAGATCAGAGGGATTTTCTATTAAGAACAAATTAAAGAATAATATTTTGTCAACATAAGTATCAGTCATATACCATATTTACCCGCGGATAGGCCGCACTTTTTTCCCAAAAAAATAGGACCAAAATTAGGGTTGCGGCCTATACGCGGGTACAAGCATTTTGACACTTCATTAATATGCAAGAGAT
>JAOEHV020089039.1:0-18743 GCA_025447995.2 Isaurus tuberculatus
GGGAAAGGGGTGTAGTCCGCCAACAAGGCCAAAAGGCTTCACAACAGTATTCTCAATTAAAAAGCAAAACACCAGTAAAAATTTATTCTATGTATATCTATATTCGGTTGATGTTTTTCAAGTACAATTCAATTTGGAAGACGCCCTTTAGCCAGAATTAAAGAAATTCAATATCTGTCGTCAAATATGGTATGTAGTTATTTTAAAACCACATTTCTCGTCAACTCAGAATATGGTTTTTGATATCATGGACTAACCCCTTGGCCATAAAGTCCACATATTGAGTTAACGCACAACGTGGTAAGAGCTTGTTAGTCTATGTATTGAGTTCAACGCAGAACATGGTATTTAGTTATATTAACCACAGTTCGCATCAACTCAGAATATGGTCTTTGATATCAAGTCCACATATTGAGTTAGCTATAAATAATTGTCATAAATCGCATAAATGAGATAATTTGTTACTCCTTGGTTTTGGTCGGATTTTTGGTCAAAAATGGTTTAAGAGGTTAGTCCATGGTTTTGGTCGGTAATTTGGTTAAAAATGAGATAAGGGTTAGTCCATGGTTTTGGTCATATATTTGGTCAAAAGTGAGGTAAAGGGTTAGTCCATGGTTTGGCCGATTATTTGCTCAAGAATGAGGTAAGGGGTTAGTCCATGGTTTTTGTCGACATTTGGTCAAAAATGAGGTAGTTTATTACTCGTTGGGTTTGGTCGGATTTTTGGTCAATAATGATTTGGTCAAAAATGAGGTAAGAGGGTAGTCCATGGTTTTGGTCGAATTTTTGGTCAAAAATGTGGTAAGGGGTTAGTTCATGGTTTTGGTCGGATTTTTGGTTAAAAATGAGGTAAGGGGTTAATCCTCATCTTGATCGTAAACGTGATCGTGTTCTAGAACGTGAAACAAATTCTGACCAAAACCGACGATTAACTTCTTACTTCGAAAAGGCAAAATTCCGACCAAATCCTCGGACTAATTTCTTGATCGTGAACGTGAACGCGATTGTGATCGTTATGGTGTAGGTGGTTGTGATGGTTTGTATGATCGTGATGTTGATCGAGATCGCAAACGTGATCGTGATCGTAAACATGATCTTGGAAGTGATCGTGATCCCGTGTGATCGGTAAATTGTTATGGTTTTTGTCGGAATTTTGGTCAAAAATGAGGTAAGGGGGTAGTCCATGGTTTAGGTCGAATTTGATGCGAAATGTGGTTAATAACTAAATACCATGTTCTGCTCGAACTCAATACATATACTAACTCTCTTATTACTGGTTGGGGACGGGCAAGTTAAACTGAACAAAAGTCGCTCAAACTCAGCCACGGTATATTATAGGGATTCATAAAGACGCCGTGGAAGTTTCAGTGGATTTTATTGCAAAATAAGGTAAGAAAATCATGTTTTATTAAGTTCATTTAAATTCTTATACATTTACTGTAAATCAATTATAAATCAACACTAATCTTGAGCCTGGGCTACCTGTGGGTGCATGTGAAGGAATGGGACGAGAAGACATTCAAAACAAAATGGTGGGTTATTCGTGAAGAGGCTGATGAAAGAAGAAAAGAAGGACAAGAAATGGAGAAGACAGAGAAATTGTTAAGGCTTAAAACGCGAAAAGGAAAGTTCTTAAATGTTGTAAGGGAACACTATCTCCGCGATGACATTTCGTGTCATAGTGCGCTGTGTTTTCAATGTGAAACGGGTAAGTTGAAAAAACAAATAGATTCCATGTTAGCGTGGGTCTGTTGAGTAATATATCACAGATGACGTCAAACTGTGGTAAGAACAAAAAAGTGGCACACGAGGCGTTAGCCGAAGGCCATATAAGGGCGGACGTGGTTGGCGCAGTTGGGAAAATCTCAGCTTTCCAACCACAAAGGTCCCAAGTTCGATTCCGGCAGTTTGCAGAGATTCGAATATTTGTGTGACCTTCTAATTCCGCCTAAGCCAACTCAGCTTTCCATCCTTCCGGGGTAGGTAAATGAGTACCAGCATCTGCTGGGAGCTAACCTGCGATGGATTAGTGTCCTGTCCAGGGGGAGTCAAAGACTCTCATCCGCTTAACACTACAGAAACCGGATATAAGCGCCGGCTCCATGGGCCACTTGGCTCGTAAAGGATTTAGCTTAGCTAGCCATATAATAAATGTTCAACTTATTATCCTTGTCTGTTCGGTCATTACAGGAAAATCTCAGACCTCTGCCTTGTTTGGCAAAAACCTCACTATCGCTCAGTCTTTACAACCATGCCTCAGTCTAAGATTTCCCTGTAATGACCTCACTCTCGGTTAATAAGTAGTATATATTACAATGCAGGAGGGAGATAACATTTCTCTTCAAAATGTGGGATTCTCCCACAGTATGTGAGAGACTTGAAAGGTCTGCCCTAAAAGCTTGCTAAATAAAGGCTATAAATAAATAACCACATTAATTTTCTTTGTATTAGGTTCAACAACATCTTTAACTTCTGAAGTTACTCACTACATTGTTCCAGACACTGAGGTAAGAGACTAAAGCTGTAAATGTTTTACTGAACAATTTGCTCACTCACAATATCTTTTAGAAGAATGCAGT
Organism: Isaurus tuberculatus; assembly: GCA_025447995.2. Classification (NCBI taxonomy): domain Eukaryota; kingdom Metazoa; phylum Cnidaria; class Anthozoa; order Zoantharia; family Zoanthidae; genus Isaurus; species Isaurus tuberculatus. The sequence continues at coordinate 2,580 of JAOEHV020089039.1, forward strand.
TTATAAAAATCACAAGGCTCAAAATCCCCTTAAAATGAAGAATTATGTAAGAATCAGTTCAGGCTCAGATTTATTTTTCCACACTTTATTGTCTTTTAATTAAAATAGCAGATGAGAGTACTTGACTCCCCCTGGACGGGACATTAATCCATCGCAGTTTAGCTCCCAGCTGAACCTGGTACTCATTTACTGACCTTGTAAGGATGGAAAGCTGAGTAAAGCTTTGGCAGAAAAGAAGGTCACACAAATGTTCCAATTTCACCAGAGCTTTCACCAGAGCAGGGGATTGAACCTGGGACCTTGTGGTTCACTCCATGGCTATAACTGTGCGGTATTTGCATCGTGGGTTCAAAAATTGCTGCATCAGTGTTCCCTGAAACGTCTTGATCGTTTGACATCTTTTTTTTTTTTCAGAATCCCACTTCTGACACCATGTTTTATTCCTTTATTCAACTAATCAACTCTCTAGGTAATCTCCTAAGTAAAACATAATATGCGCGTGTTCATGACGTCATCATTAATCTCTAATCTATGTTCACATGGTCTCATTGTTACAATGCTGTTTCATGAGCCGGTAGACTTAAGTTAGTTCAGGTTTTTTTCCTAAACCTTCTGTATGTTTATATTTAATAATTTATTTTATCTAATACACAGTATTATTTTAATGTAAACTAAATTTTGTGGCATTTAATTATGTCTAGAAAGAAAAACAAACTGATGAACAACATGATTTTTCCATCTTTCAGGCAACAAGAGTTTATTTAGAATTATTTGAGTTGCCAGAAATACAAGGAATTATCTTTTTCCAAACTGTTGTAAACTATGTGAGTATTGCTACATTTTTACAACATTTTTTCTTCTTACCTTTTTCTGTGCATTTTTAATATCTTTTCTATTAAACTGAACTTTTACGATATTCTTAATAAGAACAGACTTCATAAGAGAGATTTATAAACTTAATGAGAAACACTATATGTGTTTTAATATTACTCAAAAACCCTTGCTTTTTGTGATGCCATCAAAATAGAAAATCTTCAAGTTACAGTACTGTACATGCTATTCATACCCATGTTTTGCATGACAAGAAAACTATGAGAGCCATCTTAATAGACTTTCATTGACTCAATTCATTTTTAGATACAGCATAACGGAGGAAGAAAATTATATAGCAGATTGAAAAAACTGACAACTAACACAAGAAAGAAGTGTACAGTGTTTAGTAATGAATTCTGCAAGGGAGCATACGTGCAGCGAGAGGCTGGGGAGCCTGTGGAAAGCTGGCACCAAAGGTAACTTGCCTTAACAGTAAGACTGAAGTTTATTTTACTCTTTTGATAGGTTTTAAAAAAGTGCATCGGCAAAGCTAAATATTTTATTTATGTTATAAGTTCAAACTTTTCTATTTTTCTCGAGCAAAAAAAATATCGAGTGCACCTGGCAAGGATTGAACTCAGGGCAGCCAAGCTTGGTATTGAATGATAAATAAGTGTCACTTGCTTGCCATGCAAAAATTGTCAACTTTTTATGAGGAGTTATAAAGTATAAAGTCTTACTGTAACAGTTTAACTTATTAATCATTGTAAAATGTATAATTTAGATCTTAAGCTGCAAGGATAAAATGACAAAATATTATGAAGAATGTGGTATTTAGTAATCAGTAAGCACCTTTTGACTTGTATCTACAACTAGCAGAGATCTGAAACATGTTGAATGCACTTTACTTATCTGTGATTACTTCTAGTATATAGTTACTACATATTTAATATGTATTTCACAGGTGCATTTACTATGGAGCATTATGGTATTACAACCATCTGGAACAAAGGATGCCAATTATTATGATCACAAATGATCAAGAGGTATAATAGGCTAGTTACGATGTATCATGATTGTAGCTAGTCATCATCATTTTCAACATCATAAATCATTTTCATCATTATGATCCTCATCATTATCACCATCATTATCACTAGCATTATCATCGTCACCATCATCATCACTATTAAAATAATCATCACCATCAGCATCACACCATCATCACCGTCACACCATCATCATCACCATCATCATCACCATCATCATCACTATTATCATAAGCATGACCATCACACCATCATCATCATCACCATCATCATCATCATCATCATCACACCATCATCACCATCACACCATCACACCATCATCATCATCACCATCATCACCATCATCATCACCATCATCATCATCACACCATCATCACCATCACCATAATCATTATCACACCATCATCACCATCATCATCACACCATCATCACCATCACACCATCATCATCATCATCACCATCATCATCACCATCATCATCATCATCACACCATCATCATCATCATCATCACTTTCATCATCTTCACCATCATCATCAATGCCAAAATCATTATAAATCATTGTTGTTCTAAATATTTTCCTCACCATTATTATCTTAATCATCCTCCTTATCTTGTTGGAGTCATCAATTAATTTATTATTATTGTAATTATCTATATTATAATGTTTTTCTGGCAGTTTTAGTGGCAGAGTGGTCTAAAGAAATTTTCTTTTACCCTCTTGACAGGCAGTGAAAAGGTACGGTAATCTGACGGTTGGTTTGTTTGTGTTAGACATAGCTGATTATCTTCAAACATTTTGGCCAGAGTATACTTCAATGCATGAATTGTACAACTCACTCAAGGAAGTACATGAAGAGATGAAAGCTAGAAGTAAGTAGAAATAATTATTAAAGCAGTTTGTCAGAAAATATTTGCCACACTCCACCGTAGATTATGATGATTCAACTAAATTCTTTGATCCATGTATGACATGTTTTGAACAACTTTGACTGGTGCCACATTGGTAGTGGGTATTACCCCTTTAATCTACCGCAAATAAAAGTGAGCCTGAATGTTAGCAGCCATGGACAGCTGTTTCAGCCTTTTTGTTCCTCATCAGCATGGCATAGGAAACAATCAGGCTCGGATTCCCACACAAGAGCTGCGTCCTTGGCAATTCAGCCTCTGGCTGCAAGGAGGGCAATTAGCAAACGACCCCTTTACCCTCATTACCCTTTCATACTGTATGTTTGTTCTGCTAACTTAAAAGCTGTTTTCAGGTGGTGTTGGTACTATAACAGAATTCACTGAATATTTACCGCTGGAGGTTCTTGAAGCTGGAATCAAATCAGTAAGTGAAAAAGATTAATTTCATTGTATTGCAGCAGGCCCCTGGCTCTATGACCCAGCTGAAGACAGTTGATTCATAAATGACTTCTGATCAGAACTAAAATTCTCATTTTTAAACTAAAAGGAGAGAAACTTTTTAAGAAAACTTAAAAAGTCACGAACACTGTTTTTGCTCTAGTGTCTTCATTTGTGCACAGAAACTTATTCACAATCCTATAACTACCCTTATTGCATTTGATGAAGGAGAATGCAATCCTAAATGCGCAAGCAATCTTAATATTTGTGGCTGTGTTCCATAGCCTCGATCTCATGCGACCGTGGCAACTTGGTGACTAATGTCGACATCGGGACATGTTTACCCTTGTGCACTTGAAGCCAACACTGGAAAACGAGGCAGGATCGAAACCGAGGTCATGTGGCCCCAGCAGAAAGCAAGAAGGGAGGGGCAAATGGCAGTTCAACCTGAAAAATTATGATTGTGTTCTCCTGCATCGAATGCAATGACAAAATATGAGGCAAACTTGTATGGTTGTCTAGCAATTACGGGTTAGCTTGCCTGCCACTGGCCTAGTGCAAGTGAAAATTGACACTTGATGAAAAAGCCAATTGTTATTTAATTGTAATTGTTATTTATTATATTATTATTATTAGGGACTCTATTTTAAAGGCTGCCTTAATGTCAATAAGCACAACACCCAAACTGAAGCTTTTGTACAGAAATCCAGGTAAGATAGTCAAGGATGTTACTGGAATTGTGTTCGATTGGCATTCTCTATCAAATTGGAATTTACAATCAGATTAGAATTCTCTATCAGATTGTAATTCTCTATCAGATTGTAATTCTCTATCAGATTAGAATTCTCTATCAGATTAGAATTCTCTATCAGATTAGAATTTGGGATTTTGCAGGTTCCACTATGTAGATGTAGTCGAACAATAAAAAAAAGATTGGTAAAGTTTTATTAAAACAGTTTTGAAGTGGGTCTCAATTACTTTTTATTGGCTTTGGTACAGTGTAGTAGTGGGGATTCAGACAGTAATCCCCACCCCTTCCCCCTAAATAAAAGCACACACAAGGCCCAAAGGCAACCTCTCCCCACACACACCAAAAAGATCTGCAGCAGTCTGCCTTTGTCGTAATGACCGGGTTATAGCGACAACAAGACAGAGGTTTGAGATTTCCCTGTAGTGAATGAACGGACGAGGTTAACAAGTTATTTATTATTTGGCCTTTAGTCTATTTTCAAAAGAAAACGAAAAAAACAACGGAAGGTAATTTCCGTATCTCATGCGCATGCGCAATCATTCCAAACGATGTTCACTCAGCCGAACTGGAAAAACAAATCTCATAATGACTGGTCATTATGAAATGTTATAATGACCGGTCATTACGGGGAAATCTCGCCCTCCCAGCAGCCGATCAGATTGCACGAAACTATCTAGCCATGTAATAAAAATAGCGAGAGTACCAGCTTCTGCCAGGAGATAACCCATAATGAGTTAAAGTTTCTCATCCACTTTTAAAAATCTCCTGATCAGAAAGAAATTGAAGCTAAGCCCCAAAAGACCTATAAATATTTAGCTTGACACAAACAAAGCAAAATTTGCAGGGAATTTTGAACTTGCAAAAGTTGGATTGTTCTTAATTCTCCGCCATGTTTGTGCAATTTTCTTCAACAAGAAAATTTTTTTCTGTTTTTTAAGGGAACAAAAAAAATAAAAAAACTGAATTGCAAATCCTGTTCTAGAATTTGTGTTCTATAATCCTTGATTATTCCTTGTGTCTCATGATAGACATTTTCCCCTTAGTAATGTAGTTTTTGGGAAAAAAGAATCTTCAGAAGCAGACATACTGATACACGGTATGGCACACAGGTATGTTGTAAACTTGATCATAAAAAATGAGAAAAATAATAATTTCAATAATAATTGTAACTATTATAATCATTAAATGATAATACAATAATAATAATTATAATTATCATGATTACTAATAATGATAAGAAAGAAACTAATAATACAATTATTTTTTTAACAATGTCAAAAAAGCACAGATAGCACATGTAGATAATATTAAGGCCACTAAAGTTTTTTAAACCTCGATTATCAAACATTTGAACCAAAAGTTGATTACATTACAGTTGCTCTGATAAAGGACTTACGTTCGAAACGTCAGCTCCTTACACTGCCTGCGGTGATGATCATAAAATTTCAACCTTAAGTTGTCCAAATTACAGTTGCTCTGATGAAGGACTAACACTCGAAACGTCAGCTTCTTACACTGCTTACAACGATGATCATAAAATTTCAACCTTGAGTTGTCTAAATTACAGTTGCTCTGACGAAGGACTAACACTCGAAACGTTAATTCCTTACACCACTTACGGTGATGATCATAAAATTTCAACGCTGAGTTGTCCAAATTACAGTTGCTCTGATGAAGGCCTAGCACTTGAAACGTCAGCTCCTTACACTACTTACGGTGATGATCATAAAATTCCAACCTTGAGTTGTCCAAATTACAGTTGCTCTGACGAAGGACTAACGCTCGAAACGTCAGCTCCTTACACTACTTACGGTGATGATCATAAAATTTCAACCTTGAGTTGTCTAAATTACAGTTGCTCTGACGAAGGCCTAGCACAAGTTTTGATGTTAGTATGTATGTACTACCTACTTTCAATTTTCTTTCTAACAACATTCTACAAGCTTTAGTGTTTTACATTCCCAAATTTCAAACATTCTGCAGAATATCAAAAACAGAGAGTTTACTTATTTTGGAATGTTAATTTGATCTTCACCCACAGAAACCGCGCCATCCATGGAGATATAGTTGTGGTAGAGATATTACCAAAGTCAGAGTGGAAAGGGAAAAGTGTTGCATTAACGAATCATGAAGGTTTGACATTTACATCTTGGGTCCATCGGTTTCTGATATGTTTTGAAATTTTGTAAATTTGTGTGGGTTCTTTTAAATCCCCCAATAGAGTGTCTGGAGACTGGACCTGGACATTTGCAGATTTTACAACAAAGGAAGCACCTTTTCAATTATTTTAAGACCCTGGTAGTTGGTCCTGTTGGGAATTGAACCCGAGCCTCCTGCTCGATAGACTAGCACCTTACCAACTAGGGTAACCAGGCGGCAAGGACTAAAAGCAGTTTTGTTGAACTGTATTTAGGAGACCAATGGGATGTAGTACAAGACACGACTGAAGTTGTTCCTACAGCGCGAGTGGTTGGGGTTCTCCAACGAAATTGGCGAGACTATGTTGCATGCTTTGCTGAAGATGAGGTGGGTTAAGTTTTGTAAATAATCAAAGATTAGTTACTTTAACAAAGCATTGCAGTCAAGTCTACTGCCTTTTTACTGAACTCTCCAATTATATGTTTGCAGGGATGTTATTAATTTTTTCTAAATAAAAAGGTGGTCAAGCCCCACCACTGAAAGGCGGTCAATTGTTGGTTGACGGCAAAAGGAATTCCTGTGGGAATGGGAGGGGATGATTTTATACACATACGTGCTTACGGTGTTTCATAGGTCAAGTGATCATTACGAGGACGCAAACGAAATTCAATAGGGAGCTTAAGCAGCGACGACGAGGATGATTATGAGAACGCCATGAAACAATAGTCTTAATAAACAAAAACAATGGCTCCGCACGCCCTACACGTGAGTTTTACAATTTCGTAGATTTCTTAGCCGTTCTAGTCCTGACAACGACGTGAATTGGGCAAAGTTGAGGTTATGAAGAGGACGCGAGCACCTGACGATGAATTTTCAATTTTCTCTACAAACAACCACACCGTTCATACCAATTTCATTCGTGCGATGTTGATACACACTTTCTATGCGGAACGCCTAGGAATAGTCGCGATATTATTACAATAACGGGGAATAATATTGTTTAACAACGTTTTTTCGTAGCCGTCGTCCTTGCTTAAGGTCCCTATTATTGTTCATAGTGACGAGTTTCATCGTTTGTTGAAAGATTCACTGAAGAGTTAACTTAACAAGTTTAGGAATAGAATATAGCTGGTCCGCGGCAACGTTGCTGCCGAGGAAATGAACCATGGACCGGCTATTAAATACAACCCTGGTTTGTACAATACGATTTTCATTATTTATCTACAATATTTTTTTGTAAGCCTTAATCTCTTCTTTTTTGTAAAAGGCGTTATGAAAGAAACTAAAGTAATTAATATTTTCATTTTCTTGGAAATATGATGCTACTTTGCATAGTAATTGTTTTATACTATTTCTAGGAAACTCAAGGGCAGAGAAAAGGAGGACAAAAGGTAAGTTATAAAACATTACACACTACTTATTAATCGAGAGTGAGGTCATTACAAGGAAATCTCAGAGTTCAGCTTCCTAGTCTACCTATGGCAAAGATTAAACATTTATATCTCGAGTTAATCAATTAGTTTTTTTCATCCTATAAAATTGCAAGTTTTGCACAGTAAAAGACCCTGTCCCCGATGGTCTCCGATCGAACGTGGTTTATAAATTTCGGTATCCAGGATATTAAGCCTGTTATGTCGGTGAAATTCCCCTAAATCTCGCCACCCGAATTCGTGAGCCACCTATTTTCGGACATTCGTGAGTCACCTATTCTCGGACATTCGTGAGCCGCCTATTCTCGGTCATTCGTGAGCCACCTATTCTCGGACATTCGTGAGCCACCTATTCTCGGACATTCGTGAGCCACCTATTCTCGGACAAGGTTTCTCAACAACTAGATAACTTGTAAATTCTCCTTTGTGCAAGCAAGCCTGTTGCAGTGACTGCTTTGAAGTTTTAGATAAAGCAAATTCTCATCTTCAGTTTCAGCAAAGGAAGTTCTACATAGTTTGTGAGAAAAACCTTCTTTAAATCAACAACTTTAGCATGTAAAATTTACAACTCTCTTGTTCTGTAATTAACAAATTTAGTTTTACATATTAACAATAGCTTATTACTCAATCACTACACTGAAGATGACAAAGGTAGCATTGCCGAAACATGTCTGAAAAAACAATGAAATGTGTCGTCATTTGTTTGAAGTTTGTATCAATTCTACTACGTTCTAGACCATTTGAGTTAATTATTTTGTTCATGTCGAATCATGATTTTCTTTCTTCATTAGGTTCTTGTTATACCGTGGGACTACAGAATCCCAAAGATTCGCATTAACAGTCAACAGGTTGAAACCCTTCGTAATCATCGGTAAGTCAGCACTTGCAGGGTCCCCACGGTCCGTGAAAAACCTGGAAAGTCAAGGAATTTGAAAACGTTTTCGAGGGTCATTAAATGTCAGGGAATTTTGCAAAAAGTCATTAAAAGTCAGGGAATTTTTTTTTGTTGGTGACTAGCTGACGCTTGAGCTTTTGTATTACAACTTCCTATTCTATTTAAGTTGATGATTAGACATTTAACTCTAGAGTTGAATAAATCGCGTGTTGAAATGATCAGTCTGTACAACTGCGATGTTAACTCGAACTTTCTAACCAAACAGGATTGTCGTTCGCATTGACTTCTGGGAAGAGTCCTCTCTGTATCCCAGTGGTCATTTCGTTCGTCCGCTTGGACCAATCGGCAACTTGGAAACTGAAACTGCAGCCCTTATGGTTGAGAACTCTTTATTTACACCACCATTCAGTGAGGCTATCCAGAGGGAACTTCCCACCGATACACCTGAATGTCCATGGACCATGAGCGAGGAAGAAATAAACAGTAGGCGTGATCTGAGGTCAGTAGCATTTTGTACTTCAAAATTAGACTTCTTTAAAGTGCCTTTGACACGAATTTATTATATTTTTTGCACATTTGGAAAATATAGCATTTCAACCGTACGATTCCAAAGTGTGAGTTATACGTGGTTTAAAATGGTTATTTTACAACTAAAAATGATCACAGGGACTGAGTCGAGTGAGGTAACGTACGGGACACAGTGATGAGGTTTAGCTTTATTTTTACTTTGATTTAAAAAATTAATCATGTCATTTCTTTGTGTTTTGGCAGCTTTGCCTGTTGCGAGTGCCAGTAAGACATTAATCTCCTTTTTCTCCCCTTTTCTGTTTCACCTGCATAATAAAAAGTTTGTTTGTGAATCCTAGATTACATCACAATCTATTGTGTAGGTGGCATGTTGGCCGCGCAAGACAACTACCACTTTTCGGCTGAAACATCCGAATTTTAAGCGCGTTTAAAATCGCCAATATTTGTCCTACACACAAATTATTGAATTGTACCTTTGAAACGTTATATTTTTGAAATGTTCAAAAAAAAAAAGCCTGTATAATGGGTTCTTAAAATCTTTAGGGCTGCCCATATTTTCAATACTGCTGCTCGCCTCCTAAACTAAAAACTATAATGGGAATTCCCCTAAGGGTCTTTTCACTCTCATAGTTTAAAATATCCTTTTCCCCAAGTTGAGAATTCCTACTAAAGCCAAGCTAAATCCTTTTTCAAGCCTAGTGGCCCACGGGGCCGGTGCTTATATCCGGTTTTTGTAGTGTTAAGCAGATGAGAGTCATTGACTTCCCCTGGACGGGACACTAATCCATCGCAGTACTCATTTACCGACCTCGTAAGGATGGAAAGCTGAGTAAGCTTTGGCGGAAAAGAAGGTCACACAAATGTTCAAGTTTCGGCAGAGCCGAGGAAATGAACCTGGGACCTTGTGGTTGGAGAATTTCTACTGGTAGGAGATAAATTAATTAGCTGTTTACAAATCGTAATGATTTTGTATAAATGAGTCAAGGGTTTGAACTCAAGTCAAATGAATGAAAATTCAGCGACTCTAACCTCGCTGGCTCCCGAGATAATTTTCTAAGTACAGTATGATCATATTACTCACTTAAATTAAATGGTTACTCATAGAGAAACACATTCTCAAAATGCTCCGCCTTTTATAAAAAGCCCACGGTCCAGCCAAGCCGTATATTTCTGAACATAACATAGAGATTTAGCACCACGTTTACGTGAAACGTGAACGGCAAGAGTGACCACGTGACGCCGATTTTCCCGCCATTTTTCACGTTTGTGGTTGCGCATTGCCGTTTCTACGTGAAAGCAAGCTGTTTCGCGTTTGAACGTAAAATTAACCGCCGTTCACTTTTCACGTAAACGTGGTGCTAAATCTCTCTATTAACAGCAACCCCAAAAAAGTTGCTCAAGAGTTGCAGGCACTGTTGCACTGAGGTTTTTTTTCGGCAACTTGTCTCGCGACGCGTGGCATGGTTAACCTCGGGATAAAGATTGCGTTCTGGTAAAACATACCAAAAACATCGAGAGAGAAATTGTTACAGGTGCTCTACATTGCTATGGCGAAGTCAGTTGCTGCAGTATTTTGCCAATAGTAGAAGTAAATTCTACTTTGTACAACAAAAAACATTCTTTTTTTGCTATTCTTCAGCAACTTTTATCTCAACGGCTTTGCGAAACAAGTTGCTGGGAAAATTGCGCAGTTAAACAACACCCTAACGATTCACTAGGTGCGAAGATATTCACTTGCAACACATAAAACTTCGTTTTGTCTTTCCTGCTTCTTCCTTTTATTATTTATGCTTACTTAACAATTTTATTTTCCTTTTGTAAAATTTACAATGCAAGGAAAAATGATTTTATATAATAAATCGTTAATTTTGTCTTGTGTAGGAGTTCACATCTTGTATTTAGCATCGATCCTAAAGGATGTGAAGATGTCGATGACGCATTATCTGTTAGGTGAGTTAAATGTTTCTGAGCAGACCTTTCAAGAGTCTTGCAAAATGTGCATTGGCTCGGCATGGGCCTGTATTATTTGTAGTTTTCCAGTTGATAGTTTTTAGCCTACATAATCATTGTCATCATCTTCACTGCTATCACCAACATAATCATCATCGTCATCATCATCGTTATCATCACCATCATCTCCATCAGTCATGAAAACCATATTCATCATCACTGCATTCATCAACATTATTATCATCATCTCCATTAGCCATCATAATCATCAACGTCATCATAACCATCGTCGTCATAATTATTATCACCAATGTACTAATCAATCATCATAGTGAAGTCACGTCACCAGCATCATCATGTCCATCAACCATGATCAAATCAATATTACTATTTGCAATTCTTATTATTGTTTTTACCTCTTATTTTAAAACAGATCGATCAAGCATGGTAGAACAGAGCTTGGAGTGCATATTGCAGACGTGTCGCATTTTGTTAAACCGGGCTCCCTTACAGACTGTGAGGCTCGAGCAAGGTAAGTCTGTTTTATTTTCCCGATACGACAGGCCCTAGAGTCCAGGGTGAGTACTTGTACAAAAATGAACAATAATAAAAACAAAAAACAATATTACACAACTAAAGTGTGAATGAGATTAGTTACATTTTTCTTGAACTGATTAGAGTTTGTCAACTGTGGAAAGATTTTCGGCTGGGAGAAAGTTCCACTTTTATAAATACAAATATAAATACCTATTGGCAACTCCCCAAAAGGGGCTTTTCAGTTGCCGTAGTTAAAATCCCCCTTCCCCCAATTAAGAATCCCAACTGGTAGGAGGCAAACCTTTGGCTATTTACAAAGCGTAGTGAATTTGTCCCTGGGATATCCGAGGAAAAATCCATTCAATAGTCACAGTCGGAGATTTGAACCCGGGTCACCCGCATTCAAATTCCCGACTCTAACCACTGAGCCACTTTGCCACTTGATAATACTTTTATAGATAAGAGAATAAATAAGTGTTTGTAGATGACTCGTCGTTTTGTTTTGCCTCAAAGACCAAACAAAAGTCGAAATTTGAACATTTGTGTGACCATTTCCACTAAAGCTTATTTACCTTTCCATCCTTACGAGGTCGGTTAAGGAGTACCAGCTTCGACTTGGAGCTAACCTGCAATGGATTAGTGCCCCGTCCAGGGGGAGTCAAGGACTCTCATTCACTTAACACTACAGAAACCCTAGTTAAGCGCCGGCCTGATGGAACACTAGGCTCATAAAAGGATTTAGCTAGCTACAATCCTGGACAAAAAGACTTCGGACAGTTTACCTTTTTCTTCACTTTTTACGCAAGGTTTCAACTATTAACAAAATGTAAGGCTCCTACAGTATCTAAAGTAATTAATTCTCCCCCCCCCCTTCCCCCCTCTACAATGTTGAAATACATTTTGCCAGTTGGCCTATGTATTGAATTCAAATGTTTGCAGCATTGAATGCGGGGAGGAGGGGAGGGGGGTTAGTTGTTGTACTATTTAAACCAAAATTAATGAATTTGTCCAGGATTGGAGCTAGCCCTATCGAGTACTAATTCTAATAAGAGGTATTTGTTCAGTATTGACGGTTTTTGAGATCAATATTGGTTTAACTAACTACGTGCAAATACTTGGTTCAGGTCAACCACAGTTTACCTAGCAGACAGATGCTATGATATGTTACCGGAGGTTCTCAGTGCAAATTTGTGTTCTCTGATTGGAGGAAAAGATAGGTAAAACTGTAGAGAGTAAAAGTATGATGATTAATTTTTATTCCTCGCGTTGCATATGTAACATTATGTTTATACCTAAAATCTTTCATGCTTTTGTTCTTTCTGGTTCTTTTTTTGGACTTCAGGGTATTGATTTTCCCCCCTTTTTTTCTCAATTTTTACATGTACCAAAACAGTTATTAATTTTATTATCTGATAATAGAACAATCATTTAATACACAGCATATACAAACTCATGCAGGGGACAAAGAAATCACAAAACTCTGAGTTTTAGATGAGAAACCAACGCAGAACTTTCCACAAACTAGTCGGTCACTCTACCCCTAATACTGAGCTACAGGAACTCAGTAAGTAAGGTCGCTGATTTTGACACTACAGTATAGTAAATGTGTGGAGCGGTTAAAACAGTGGTTGAAGTAGTTCCTTTGGTATATAGTCTTAGACTCATAACCTTTCTCAATCTTTAAGTTCATGTGATTCAGCGGCATATATGAAAGGTCATTGTTCGATTCCGATCTTAATCCAAAACTTTTCTGTTTTCTTTATCTTGTTTATTTCTGCTGTAGGTTCGCGGTCAGTGTCCTATGGGTTTTGGATGAAGACTTCAATGTGTTGAAAGTATGGTTTGGGAGGACAGTGATAGGATCGTCTTACAAGATGACTTATGAGGTACAAGAGTAAACTAAAAAGTTATACCCAAGGCATTCACCATTTTACAAAGCTAAGCAATCTTCGCACGAGTTTCTTGCTAACACTAATGTACATTCTTAATTAAAGTACGGTATCAGAACTGCCATCAACTATCAAATTCATACCACCTTACATTGAGGGAACGTAATACAAAATCAAGGACTCAAAGTCTGAAACACGTTGTCTAGTTAAAACTCTATCCACTCTTTCTTGAAAAATATTCTCATGTTCCTGCTTGATAGTTATCAAACATCTGCAATTTAGCCAAACCATTCGTTCCTCCTTGCTAGGCTGTATTATTCCCTTGACTGGATTCAAAATTCCCTTGACTGGATTCCTGATCCTCTTGACTGGACGCCTGATCCCCTTGACTGGATTCCTGGACCCCTTGACTGGACGCCTGATCCCCTTGACTGGATTTCTGGACCCCTTGGCTGGATTCCTGATCCTCTTGACTGGACGCTTGATCCCCTTGACTCGATTCTTGATCATCTTGACCGAATGTCTGATCCCCTTGACTGGATTAATATTCCCCTTGACTAAATCCTGATCCCCTTGACTATCTTTTTTTCTTCCTTTCCACACCCGGAGAGAGAAAGTATTGCATATCAGATGATGATTTTTTTTTATTATTATCGAACTTTGATACTTTTGCTCTAACCTAGTGTCTCGAATTGATTCTTGTCCCAGGCTGCTCAGGCAATTGCAGACGGCGATGTTCCACGGGAGGAGCTTGTAAAAGACATTTCCGAGTTACAGTTCTTGGATGAAACTGTAATTACTGACAAGTGAGTGTGTCTCATTCAGTTGCAAGGTTATTCAAATGGAATAACACTCTTTTTAAGATATCCATGGCGGCGTGGTTGGCGCACTAGGTAAGATCTATGCCTTCCAACCACGAGGTCCAGGTTCGATTAGTTCGATTCGATCCGAAGTTTGAACATTTGTGTTAGCTTCTTTTCCGCCAAAGCTCACTCAGCTTGCCATCCTTACGAGGTTAATAAATGAGTACCAGCTTCGGCTGGGATTTAACCTGGATCAGTGTCCTTTCCAGGGGGAGTCAAGGACTCTCATCAGCTTAACACTACAGAAACCGGAGATAAGTGCGGCTCCGATGGGCCACAGGCTCTTCAAGGGATTTAGCTTTAGAGTATCCATAAAACTTGTTTCGTTTGGTATAAGTTAGTAATATTATATTATTGTGTTAAAGACTGTCTGAGTTGAAGAGGATCATTCAGAAACTGATGGTTATTGCGAGAAATCTCAAAGCAAAGCGAACATATGATGGTAGGTGGTTATTAATTAACTTAAGTGACCTTAGATCAGTTTTAAATTCTTCTTAAATTTTTTCTCTTTTTTTCTAAAAATGACAAAGAGAACTTTCGTTTGGATCAGAAGTCATTTACGTTTAGAATAGTTATTTTGCTACTAAAAATGGCTCAGGGACTGGATCGAGTGACGTAATGTAGGGGACACAGCGGTGAAGTTTAGCTTCATTTTTAATCTGATTTCAAAAATTAAACATACAATTTCTTTGTGTTTTGGCAGCTTTTCCCATTGGGAGTGCCAGCAGCACAATAATCTCCTCTTTCTCCCCTTTTCTGCTTCGCCTTCATATTAAAAAATTTGTTCGTGCACCCTAGATTCAACACAGTCTATTCTGCAGGTGGCAGTTTGGCTGCGCGTCCTTGACACATTAATTTGGCAATTATTTCCATTTTGATATCGGTTCCATAAAAAGCCATACAGAATATAAGTCTGGAGTGGAGACTGATTCAACCAATCAGGTTCGAGTTGTTCAAGGGCCATTAGCACCAACCCAGGGTTAAGTGCTTGTGTTTCGTACGATCCATAAACTGACTTGGCATGGAAATTCGGGAATAAATTCCGAACAGTAAGGAAAATAAAAAGTAAACCTTGCATTTTGAAGAAATTACTGTTTGAATTTTGCCCTTACCCAGTGTTTAAATGAACCAGCTTTTGAACAACCCAGCCCAGAACGCCAGCAACGTAATATCCGAATTGTTAAAAACTTTATATTTTAATCTTTCCAAAGGTGCCTTGGAGCTTGATAGTGCCGAAGTACAAGTTGAACTAGATGACAAACGAGATGTTAAGACATTAACCCCGAAGAAGGCAAAAATTGATTATCGATTACTTTGAATTATGATTTCTCCGCAGTATTAAGAGTGATAACGAAAATACTTCAGAAAACAGCTAAGTATAAATTTAACTTTTAAATCACCCGATGTTCATTGTGAGCAATGTTCCCCTTTAACTGTGCTGTGCAGAGTTTGTTAAACAGAATCGAGTCTTTTCCTGTTCAAACGCTATAAAATTGAACATACAAAATAATGAGCATTAAACTACATCAACCAAGTCGCAGATTACTTCTATGATCAATCTAGTTTTCTGCAATATCCAAAAAAAATGTTCTTCATCTCTACTTAGCCTCAGGTATGTTCTTAGCGTGTTCTGAAATCTTGGGCAATTTTCAGCCTGAAGTTCTTATAAAAACGGTTCTTATAAAAAAAAGAATGTAGTCGATTTGTTTATTCCACAGGCACTGGAAGTTCACGAAACCATAGCAGAATGCATGATTTTTGCAAATCATTGGGTTGCCAAGAAAATTGCTGGAACTTTTCGTACCGCTGCTTTGGTGAGTATTGTAGATCTACAGAATAAAGATACATTGTAATTAGGGATCCTAATCCTGGATAGGCAGTCACTACATGAGGTTCTTTGTGACATTTACTAGAATACTCTCCGCTACTGGGATCAAGGCCTCTGAGAGGATGGGGGGGGGGGGGGGGGGGGGAG